>NW_019280933.1:82393-99009 GCF_000648695.1 Onthophagus taurus
TCTAAAATTCCCAGGGAAAGTTGACCCAGAAAAAAAGTGCCCCCACTCTAACTCCGCCCATTCCCCACTCCTCCCCCTTTCCACGCCCCACCCCACGCCCCCTTCATTACTTTACTATAAGACGGCACCTCCCAGCCTTTGAAAGTCACTTCAGTGTTTGTGTTCTTCAGTTTTTTTGGTAAGTACCTTCTTTACTTTCATGTTTATATAACGTTCATTTTCTCTCCATCACTACAGGCTCTTTCTACAACTTTCTCTTTTTTTGGTTAGTAAAACTATATTTGTTTTGCATGTTTATATAATTTTTAAAA
Source organism: Onthophagus taurus (assembly GCF_000648695.1). NCBI lineage: Eukaryota > Metazoa > Arthropoda > Insecta > Coleoptera > Scarabaeidae > Onthophagus > Onthophagus taurus. Next base: position 82,705 of record NW_019280933.1, read on the forward strand.
TTATTTTTTTCCCAGTCCTAGATATCCTTCAGCTTTCTCTTTTTTGCTGACGTGTTTTATTTGGTAAGTAACCTTTTTTACTTGGCTTATATAATATGTAAAATATTCTTGTTTTGTTTCATCATAACTCTTTCTACTTTGTTTTTGTGAGTACAACTTGTTTATTTGTTTGTTGTTAAATTGTTATTTTTATTTTTTCAATTCCTACAGGACCTTACTACTGATCACTTCCATTTTTTGTTTGATCAGTTCGATCAGTTTTGAAAACTTCGTTATCTCGGCGACTTTTTTCTGGTAAGTATAGCCTTCTTTTCCTTTGCATATATTGTTGCTAATCTGTTTTTTTCATTCCTATAGCTCCTTCTATTTTAAATCTTAATTTTTGTTGGTAAGCATAACTTTATTATTCGAACATAATATCATAATATCTACAATAATTTTTTATCATTCACATCCTATCATTCAGCACCCACTGCAATTAGATTTTAACGTTCTTTTCATCAAAAGATGTAAGTATACATGATTTTTTATTAAAATAAAATAAATTAATGTATGAATCTTTTTTTATCAAGATGTCTCAAGACAGTTTTAGTCAAATTGATTTAACTGCTCCCGGTTTCGCCAGCAGAAAGGAGTTATTCCTGTTAAACAGTTTTAACATAAACCTGTTGAACATATCGACTGTTGAGAAGGCGCTGGATCCAAACGTGCAGCCTAATGAGCAGCCGATGGATCCTAACGTGGACTCTAATGCGTAGCAAGATCCGTCGCTTCTGAACGTCGCAGGTTCCGCGAATGTCGACGATAAAAATGTGAAACGCCTTTCACTTCGTCGGAATTCGGGGAACCGTGAACATTGGAAGAAGGCTGCAGGTGTGTGGGTACCGTCAGAAAAGTATAGAGAGGAAAGACAAGAAAGAAGGGAGGCACGTGCTCGTTCGCGACGTAGCCAACGCAAGTATGTGTCAGTTGAACCAGCGACCCCGTCGAAGGTTGAAATGACACAGTCGAAAGTGGTTACCGAGAACGAGTCCGATAAATCCGACGACTCTCTTGCTTTAATGGCGGTATCACNGCTGTGATTTCTTGTATAAACATGGAAAATTTGTCACTAATCTCCATTACAACGTCACTAATCACTAATCTCCACTACAAATTCAAAGTTTATTTCTGCAACATTATTATAGAAAGTAAATAGACCAAGCTTTGTAACAGATCTATAGGTTGTTATTTTTTTTGCAACTGAAGGCTTTACCGGATCTATACATTTAAAACAAATAGCCAAGTGGTCGGACAAGTATGGATCAACAACACTGGACAGATAAAAACACTTGTGAATATTTGTGAAAACGTTGTCCAAACATGCATCGTTTCTAGTATTCTCATAATTTGTCCTGACCAAGCCATAAGATCTACATAAGAAACAGAGCATCTTCGCCTCTCTACATACTTTATGAAAATGTACATTAAAATCGCCGGTTAGGACAATATTCTTATTCAACATTAGTTTGCTCAATACCATGTGCAATCTCGTCATAAAAGAGTCAAAAGTATCCTGAGGAGAGCGATATACGGTGACAATTTGTATGTCATTACAATTTATCCCAGCAACCTCAAAATCCATCTTACTTGAGTAACTCACAATATCAAACGACAAGGGCCTGAGGGATACTGTTTCTCTAGCATAAATAGCGACTCCACCATGTGAGTGCNATTGGAGCAGAAAGTTGCCTCGTTGGAGGTAAAATTAGATGCTATATTTAAGTTGGTACGTTATACTTATAATACTTTTTTCCATGTCATTAATTTTATCTTCTCAGCTGCAGAGTGTGTCAGAATCGGCTGTCGTGAGGGGTGAAGTGCATGTGCAAAACATGCACATTAAGGCTGTTCAACCGCTAAGAATTTTTATATGTAATCTTTCAAACAATATATCTCGGTTAATATTAGAGCATAATGCATGATTTTTTCTGCTTTGAAATCAGGAAACACTACTCTAGTGGGCACGCATTCCCATTTATTTATTTTAAAAAAAAAATAACAATTAAATTATAATAATTTCAGAAACTAATTTTTCTTCATAACGCCACCAAAATTTTTTGATAATTTAGTATTAATATTCGAATTTCTTCGCTAATTCCAATGTAGCTCCGCCCCTAAAGAATCAAGGTAGCGCCGACTTTGCCAGCACTGTCTGTATTTATATTGCGGTTTTTTTATCGGAAACCAGATGGTAATAATTAGAATTGCATTTAAAATAAAAGATCATATGTAGGTAGTAAAGATCGGTTTTAAAGCTTTACTTGTATTTTTCCTTGCTTCTGTCAACAATTTTATTAGCAGTGTATTTAAAAAAAAGTTAGTAATTATAAATTATTTATTTCTAAACTTTCTCTTATTTATGTATAAACCATTTTTTTAGTTATAAACAAAAATAATTTAATATACTTTAGTTATAGTAACTGAGTGACTACTGCTCTTATAAACTCTTAGTGTTTTGTGCTTGTGAGTTATTTGTGGATAAAATGGGCCGAAAACGACGGTATTCTTGTTCGATTACTACGTCACGTAAACGGTAATTAATTTGAAAACTTTGTATACCGATATCCCTTGAATCAATTAGATACATGTTTTTTTTTTACTTGTAGTCTTGGTAAGTTGCGGTGGACGAATCGCGCTTCTCGCACTGAGGATGATAGTAATGTTAACAATTTTGATTGGTAATTATTTTTTAGAAAATCTTTAACACAGGTGTCTTATATTTATGGGCATCTTATTATTTATGGGCATCCTTTTGATAACAGAAACATTATGTAAAAATAACATCATATATAATATACAACACTTTTTTGACACGATTGATACCGAGATCTAATGATGTATTAATATAGATAATAAGATAAAATGTTGTACTAAATTAAATTATTCACCATTCTTAATTTACTGTTACAATTTACAAAATTGTATCAAACTATTTTGAATAATAGCAGAGATATCATCAAAAAATACTTAAAAATAAAAAAAATAATTTATTTTCTGTTTATTTTTACATACCTAACTCGATTACTCCTAAAAGCTGCATATTCTGTTAAAATTATTATAATATGTATATCAATAAAAGTCTGTTAGCGCCACCTATGTAACTGAGTTTCAACTTGGAAATAAAAGTTTATGTCAGTTGTAATGCTGAATGCTCGGAGAAAGGTTGTTTCATTTTACTCCTCGCTTAATAGGTTATGGGCCCAGCCACACCCAGTGTAACGTACCTTGATTTAACCAGTTAATTTAAGTTTAAGTAAAGTGATATCACAAGTACTGAGCGCATTATGGCTAATAGTTATTTAACAAGCGTTCCGAAACTAAAGAGACGAGAAAACTACGAAGAATGGTCTTTTGCCGCAGAAAATTTCTTAATGTTGGATGGTTTAGAGAAAAGTATTGTTGGAAAAGAAGCAGATGAGAATAAAGTAAGCCAAGCACGAGCTAAGCTGATTCTAACAATTGATTCTTCGCTCTATATCCATATTAAAGAGACGAAAACGGCTGAACAGCTGTGGAATAAACTCCAGAATCTATATGCGGATACCGGATTTTCCAGAAAAATCAGTTTATTGAGATCGTTAATTTCAACAAGATTGGATGATGCAACAAGTATGGAATTGTACGTTGGTCATATAATTGAAACGTCTCAAAGATTAAGAAACACCGGTTTTGCTATAACGGAGGAATGGATTGGATCATTGCTTTTGGCTGGTTTAGATTTAGCCGATGATCATGGCTATAGAACATAGTGGGATAAAAATAACGGCTGACGCAATAAAGTCCAAATTGTTGGATATGGCGGATGAAAATTGTGGAATTAACGCGTTTGCCGCCAAAACAAAGTGGACTCGAAGATCTGGTGAAAAACAAAATAAGGTTGGTAGTAAAGTAGGTAAAACAGATAATGACAATAAAACGTCAAAGAAAGAAATAAGATGTTATCGATGTAAACGACTTGGTCACTATAAAAATAAATGTCCAGATGGTCAAACAAAAGAAAATGAAAGTACAAACGTATTTAGTGTAGCTTTTTTGGGCGGACAAGCGTTTGACAAAAAAGGTTGGTACCTCGATTCGGGAGCGAATGTCCATATAACCTCAAATATAATGTGGATGAGGAATATAAGACGGTGTGAGGAACCCAAAGAAATAATTGTAGCTGATAAGTCCAAATTAAAAGTTGAAAGCACAGGTGACGTAGACATAAGTACGATGGTAAATGATAAAACGTTTAACGTAACAATTAAAAATGTATTATACGTACCGCAAGTAGTTACTAATCTTTTATCAGTAAGTAGATTAATTGAAAACGGAAATACTGTTAAATTTGAGAAAAATGGTTGTCAGATAATCAATAAAAATGGCGAACTGATTGCAATTGCCAAATTGGTGGACAACATGTATAAATTAGAAACTTGTGTAAATATAGACTGTGTTTGCGCTGCGGGGCAGACAGTATCAATAGAAACGTGGCATCGGAGATTAGGTCACATAAATAAAAAAAGATCTGAAACTGATGTCTGAAGGAGCTGTAAATGGTCTGGAATTCAAAGGAAAGATTGATATTGATAAACAAAGCTGCATAATATGTAACGAAGGTAAGCAAACGAGATTGCAATTTCAAAAGAAAGGTTCTCGTGCTGACGATTTACTAGAACTCGTACATGTTGATGTCTGTGGTCCCATGGAACAAAAATTTTAGTAAAATGGCTTTTGTTTATTTTTTGAAAAGTAAAGATCAAGTTTATGATAATTTTAAAGAATTTAAAACTTTGGCAGAAAATCAATTAAATAAAAAATTAAAAACAATGAGAAGTGATAACGGTGGTGAATTTTGTAATTTAGTATTTGAAAATTATCTGAAAGAATGCGGTATTGTACATCAAAAAACAAATCCTTACACGCCCGAACAGAACGGTTCAGCAGAACGTTTAAATAGAACAATTATCGAAAAGGCTCGTTGTTTATTGTCCGATGCAGAGTTAGAAAAGAGGTTTTGGGCAGAAGCAACAAATACGGCAGTATATTTAAGAAACAGATCTACCGTTACAGGTTTAAATTCAAAGACACCTTATGAAGTATGGTACGGTGAAAAACCTAACCTTGAAAACTTGAGAATATTTGGAAGCCAGGTCATGGTACACGTTCCAAAAGTAAATAGATTGAAATGGGATAAAAAATCGAAGAAAATGATTCTTGTAGGATTCAGTGAAACCACAAAAGGATATAGATTATATGATCCAGAGACTGAAAAAATAGCTGTATCTAGAGATGTTACAATAATGGAAAACCTAAAGGAAGAGGTAAAGATAGAAATACAAAATAACAAAGAAGAAAATACAGATTCAGTGGGGGAAGAAGTAACTGAAGAGACCAACATAGAAGATGAAAGTTTTGTAGAAGAAAAAGATGAGTTAGAATCTGATATCAATCAATTTGATGATACAGATGATGAGGACTATATTGTTAATGTTAAAATAAATGAAAATAAAAATCAAAGATCCAGAAGGACTCCTAAACCTAGAAAATTTGATGATTTTATAACATATGCATGTGTGGAAGAAATGGTATCGGAAGATCCTGATAGTATGGAAAAAGCTTTAAAAGGACCAGATGCTGAAAAATGGAAGAAAGCAATTTCAGAAGAATTAGAAAGTTTTGAAGAAAACAATGCATGGACATTGACAGACTGCCCTGAGGATTCGTCAATGACAGTAGTGAAAAGTAAATGGGTATTTAAGAAGAAGATCACCAGTGATGATAAAGTGACGTATCGTGCACGGTTAGTAGCAAAAGGTTTTGATCAGAGACCGGGTATAAATTACGAGGAAACTTTTTCACCTGTAGTGAGGCATTCTAGTTTGAGATTGTTATTTGCTTTGTCAGTTAAATTAGGTTTAAATATGAATCATTTGGATGTTAAAACAGCTTTTTTAAACGGTTATTTAAAGGAAACTGTATACATGCAAATACCAGAAGGACTTAATTGTGAACGGAAAGGAAAATGTTTAAAGTTAAATCGTGCTATTTACGGATTGAAACAATCATCCAGAGTTTGGAATGAAAGGGTTAATGAAATTTTAATACAAGCTCAGTTTCAAAAGTCGAAATTCGAACATTGTATTTATATAAAAAATAAAAATGAAAAATTGACAGTCATAGCTGTGTATGTGGATGATTTTTTTATTTTTTCATATGATGAAATCGAAATGTCAAATATTAAAAACATTTTAAGTAGTAAATTTAGGTTAAAGGATTTGGGAATGATTAAACAATGTTTAGGTATGAATGTAATTGTTGATAAAGACAGTAAAAGAATTGTTTTAAATCAGAAAGAGTATATAAAAGCTTTATTGAAACGATTTAATATGTTAGATTGTAAGAGTGTTCTCACTCCCTTGGAAGTTGGTACGAATCTTGAAAAAAGTGAAGTAAATTGTAAACTTCCTTATCAACAGTTGATAGGTTCATTGATGTATCTTTCGGTTTTAACAAGACCTGATATCTCTTTTAGTGTTAGCTATTTAAGTCAGTTTAATAATTGTTATGACGAAAAACACTGGAAAATTGCTAAACGTATATTGAAATACTTGAAAGGAACAATTAATTACAGTTTAATATTTGTAAAAGATGATAATGATTTGACAGGTTTTGTGGATGCAGATTGGGCAAATAGTTCAATAGATCGTAAATCTTATACTGGATATGTTTTTAAATTGTCGGGAGGTGTAATTTCTTGGGAAAGTTCAAAACAAAAAACAGTGGCACTGTCCAGTACAGAGGCAGAGTATATGGCATTAGCAGAGGCTGCAAAAGAAGCTATTTATTTGAAAGGACTTTTAAAGGAATTAATAAATCGCGATATTTGTATTAGTTTATTTAATGACAACCAAAGTGCATTAAATTTGTCAATGAATCCGGTATATCATAAACGAAGTAAACACATTGATGTTAGGCATCACTTTATAAGAGATGCAGTTACAAATAAATTAATAAAGGTTAATTATTTGCAAACGGCGGATATGCCTGCTGATGTGCTAACTAAAAGTTTAACTTCTAAAAAACATTGTAAAATGTTAAATTTATTAGGTGTAATACAATACTGATTATGTATTAACTTTTATTGCTAAGGGGGGTGTTAAAATTATTATAATATGTATATCAATAAAAGTATGTTAGCGCCACCTATGTAACTGAGTTTCGACTTGGAAATAAAAGTTTATGTCAGTTGTAATGCTGAACGCTCGGAGAAAGGTTGTTTCATTTTACTCCTCGCTTAATAGTGACACGCACATAACAAAGACGAAAAACTGTCACACAACGAGTGTCACCAGTGATTCGTCTGTAGGGAGTTTACATTTTTTTTTTTTTATTTCAGTTTTTGTAAATTCAAGTAAAAGAAAGCCAGGCGTCTCGTATGCTGAAAAAGCGAGTGGTGAAACTGCATGCAGAGAAAACTAATGTAATACTGAAGAGATCTAATACTGGAAAAAATACTTGAACAAGGAGAACCAATATAAACAATATATGCACGTCTAAATTCAAAAAAGAATTCAAAATCTAAAAAGCATCAACTAAAAATAATGCTCTGGAATTCCAATGGTCTTCGACAGCATCCAACTACACTACCAGTAATACTTAAAGAAAACAATATTGATATATGTCTTATCTCCGAAACTCACTTTACACGAGAATCGTATATAAACAACCATTACAATTTTTATCACACAATTCACCCTAGTAACGCAGCTCGAGATGGAAGTACAATTATTATCAAAACTAATATTGACCACTATTTGAACAATATAATCCAAAAAAGTAATCCTTAGAAGCGGTGAATGGACGGCACGAACCTGTCTGTCCGATTAAAAATTATTTTATTAGGTGACTAGTTAAGTGAAAAGTTGAATTACTTGGTGTACTCACAAACAAAGTTCGTGCTAAATAAAAATCGAAATTAACGATAAAAATCGAGTAATTAACAACAAGGTATGCAATAATGGTCATTTTCGCTTGTGGATATAACGTCGTCCCCACTTCGAAGAAATAGTTTGTGAGATTCTTTGAATTAAAGAATCTCCTTCAAAAGCGGGGCATGGACAGCACAGGAAATAAAAATGAACTACGATCAAGACTAATGTGCAAGCAAAATCTATTGATTGAGTGATTTATTTATTTTATTTTTTATTTTATTTATTACAATTTGGGACGCAAACAGGGAGAACATCCCCAGTGAAGCATCCTCACAAAATATCGAAATTAATATTATATTTCATAACAATACACTTAGAAACACAAGCAAGAAATTTAAATATAAAGAAAAGTAGTTACAATGTTTTTACAAAGTTAATACAGAATTAAAGTGGTTCGCGCAACACGAAATCTTTAAACGAACGCAATGACAGCTCAAATAGAGAAACATGGTTGAAGCTCTGGTTGTAAGCATTAAGAACTCGTATGATTGGCGAATTAGAATAAGTATTCGTATTAGATGTGCGCAAACGAAAAGTGATATTATTCCGGGTGAAGCGCTGTGGAATATTAAAATTCAGCTCGGATAGAAGATCGGGGACATCCAGCATGCCGTTAACAATTTTGAAAAGAAATACCAGGTCAGACAAGAGCCGCCGTTGCCTTAGAGGCAATAGGTTGAAAACCGTACAGCGTCTGTCGTAATCGCAGTACGGAAGATAATATTTATACGCCAAGTGACGAATAAAGCGACGTTGAATGGCTTCGATGCGATCACGATAGACGGCGTACATGGGACTCCACACCACAGAACCATAGCTTAATACACTGTTTACAAATGCCATATAAAGGGACTTTATACAGGTAACATTGGTGAAATTTCTGCTTATTCTGATAACGAACCCCAAGTTACGTAATGCTTTTTTCACCATAAGGTCAATATGAAAGTGGAATCGCAGTTTGGAATCAAGAGTAATACCAAGATCCTTCACTCTGTCAGTGGACGCAATAGCTCTGCCGTTAAAACTGTAATAAAAGTTAACCGGATATCGTTTCCATGTAAACGTAATTTTTTGACATTTGTCGTAATTGAGATGAAGTTTGTTGACGAGACAGTAGTCATGCAAACGGTCAAGGTCTTCCTGAAGCCGCAGACAGTCGAGACTTGATGTTATATTTGTAAATATTTTATTATCATCTGCATACAGCAGGAATTTGGAAAACTTAAAGCAGGAAGCAATATCATTAATATAAATTAAAAATAATGTTGGTCCAAGATGGCTGCCTTGAGGCACACCGGAAGAGATGGACTTATAACCGGATAGAAAGCTACCAACCTTGACTGCCTGACTTCTATCTGATAAATATGATATAATCCAGTGAACAACGCCATTTGGGATGTTAAAGGAAGAGAGTTTTTGAACAAGAATTGTATGGTCAATCTTGTCGAAAGCTTTAGAGTAATCTGTGTAAATAGCATCGTCTTGAGAGTTTTCATTTAGGGCAGAATGAATAAAATTAACGTAGGATACCAAATTAGTCTCAGTCGATCGTCCGTGCAAGAAACCGTGTTGTTCATGAATAAAAGAGTGAGTAATCGACTGGCTAAAGTATTTCTGGACAATTTTCTCAAAAAAGTTGGGAATAGCCGAGAGAATAGAAATCGGGCGGCAATTTGAAACCAACTGCTTGTCGCCGGATTTAAAAATTGGGACGACGAAAGCCGTCTTCCACTTGCTCGGAAACGCCCCTTCATGTAATGACTTCGAAAAAATTAAAAACAGGGGTGAAGACAGTTCACTCGCAAACTCCTTTAGGAAGGACGAAGGAATATCATCTGGACCTGGGCTAGATGACTTGTCAAGGTGTGACAGAATGTTAAGAACCGCATCCACAGAAAACCAAGGTGAAACACCCGTGCCACCGGGAATCGCTGAACGATCGATGGTGCCATCTACAAAAACCGACGAGAAGTACTCTCCGAACGCAGATGAGATATCAGGACCCGAGTTCACAGTCGATCCATCAGCAGAAATCATGGATGCTGGCATGCCAGACGCAGAACCCTTTTTCGAATTAATGAAGGACCAGATCTCCCTCGGGTTCCCGGACACCCCCGCCTGAACGGAATTCAGATATGCTCTGTGATCAATAGCTATTAATCTCTTTGATCTAGATCGTAAGATAGCGAAAGTCAAGTAATCATTGTGATGACCTGAGGATTTCCATTTTTTGTGAAAACGTAGCTTCTCTTTAACAACTCTAATGGTAGAGCATTTGTACCAATGAGGAAAGCGTTCTCTGGGTAAGGCGCGCATAGGAACATTTTTATTAATTATATAATTAACGCGCTCATAAAACGCATCAACCATGCTCTCTACGTTCATCCCTGCAAAGACAGACCGCCATTGAATCCTATTCAAGAAATTTCTTATATTTCCAGAATTAGCCTCATTAAAGAGACGGCCAATTTTAGGCCGTCTCTTTAAGGCATCTCTTAGAATTATTATTCAAAACATTATTAAGTAGTTAAGGTAAGAAATTCAATAAGAACTCCACCACCGTCTTTCTTCGTAGACACAGTAGATTCTCTGTCCCGACGATGTATATGATGAGTTGAGCAGCTCCCTGTCGGATATAGTGCTGTTGAGAAAGGTTTCTGTTAGGCAGATAATATCCGACGATAAGGCGTATGAATTAATTGAGGAAGTGGTCGTCTTGGAACGAAGACCACGGACATTCTGGTAATAGAAGCTAAGATCCATAAACGAAGGTGACAGGTTCAAAAAACATAACAAATAGAGAAAAACAAGAAATCTATAATTGCTTCAAATCGGCCAAGGACTTAATAACCAATAATCTTGCTCTGTCATCCCGTCTCACATGGATCACACATCCCTTCGTCCAGACATATTTATAGTTTTTCTCCCTTACGATTACTCGAGCTTTATTAAAAAGATCCATATTTTTAGCTGTGAGATGTTCGTTAATGTACAAGTTGTTATCAGCGATATCCGGCAGTGACAAACCGCGGCCATTAGTGTTCCGACTATATAATTTGGCCGCGCCAAGAACACGATCCCGAGTCATTCTAGATGTAAACTTAACAATAATGCACTTAACGCGTGGTTTATCTTTTTCAAGGGATAGTCTATGAGGCAAGCGGTGGATGGCATCAAAATCCAACAAATTAAAAAATAGAATATATTCTTTACAAGTTAGACTATCTACAACAATAAAATCTGTTAAATCTGACAATAAAAGACAAAAAGCTAATGAACGTGATGCTGATTCAATAGATAAGTTTAGGTCTAAAACTACACATAAACGGACAAAGATACTTAAAAAAATTAAACAAAATGTAAATTCAAATGAACGGAAAAATGTGAATAAAAAGATTATAAAACCAGCAGACTCGAATGAATATATTAACACTAGCAAATCAAATGACCAACAAACAAAAACAAAAAAGAAAAAAAGTTCAGTCAAACGATCTCAAACCGGAAACCGAGGAAGAAATGGCAAACCAATAGACTTCCTAGTGATAAAACTAAATTAAATCAACTAACAGACGAATTAAGATCATTAACAGATTGCCACAAACAAAATAATATTCAAAATTACTTAAATGATCTTGCTCATGATACCAGTACTGAATATTCTTTGTGGACCTTAAAGTTCCGAAAACGCATACACCTCCAATACGAAATAGTAGTAGAGCAGAGTAATATATCCTGTGTAAGAATGAAAGCACTTTATCATGAAATACAAAACCTAAACTTAAAGAAATCAGCAGACTATGATCTAATAATGGAGAAACTTTGAAACATCCACCAAAATGGCGATTACAAAACAATTATACATAATTAATGTTGTTTGGAAACAGAAATACTTCCCAAGTATATGGAATGTTGCTAAAATAATAATGATACCAAAACCTGGTAAATCCCTCACGGATGTTGCATCATATATGCTAATCACATTATTACCCTTACTATCAAAACTATTTGAAAAATTACTATTAAAAAAACTAAAAGCTGTTATAGAAGAAAAAGCCCTAATACTACACATCAATTCGAGTTTCGGAAAAAAATAAATGAAATAGCAATAGAAGAAAAGAAGGATTTTAAATGTTGCACAAGCTTTCGCCAAAGTCTGGTTAGATGGTTTAAATTACAAATAGACCAAATACTACCATCAATGTATAGTCAACTATTAAAATCGTATCTTTCTGATCGATATTTTAGACTAAAATACGAAAGCGCTTATTGACCATTACATGAAATACAAGCCGGCGTTCCTCACGGAAGTGTGCTTGGTCCAACACTGTACTTACTCTACACCTTCAATTTTCCTCAGATATCAGAAACTTTAACAGCTACGTTCACAGATGACACAGCGATCTTGGCTGTTGCAGAAAATGAAATAGCTGCAGCAAATAAGTTACAATTGTCGTTAGATTCAATAGAAAACTGGACCAAACAATGACTAATAAAATTAAATACAAATAAATCGACATACATAAACTTTACTTATAAGAATGTAAACTATGTCCCAATACACATAAATGACAATGGAATTCTTTACGCCAACACCGCAAAATATCTTGGTTTGACGCTGGATTCTAGACTCAAATAAAAAGCTTACGTCAAGAAACTATATTGGCATAAAATCCACGTTATCATTAAGAAACAAGTTGCTGATATACAAGCAAGTATTAAAACCAAAATGGACATATAGAATCCAACTGCGCTAAGAACTTACCTTAGCGTAGTCATGAAATACTTCATTTATCGCAGCACATACTTCAGATATAGCATTACATATTGTGGATTTAGATATTTTAGTAAAATAGATAAGGCTTTCATAGAAATCTCCAGTTGCCAAAAATCTTAAAGTCACTGCTAGCCTAATATGCAGAAATCGAGTCTCTAAAATTCGTACTTGATTTCCGAATTTTGTCGCTGATCAGAGATAATAAATTGTCAAAATCTTCTGACGCCATTCTACAAAAATGTTGAAATTGGCCACTTTCTTCTTGTTCTTGCATATCCGTCTTGCATCGTTTCACCTACATTATCCAGTATCCTTCGCTGTATTAAATTTGTCACCCACCAACGTCTCTTCCTTCGTTTCTTTTTGAGTGTTTGAGACAACACTTGCAATTATAATATGACATCACGAAGCACTACCAACCTCAGAATTGACATGAATGAACAATGAGCATTCGTTCATCTGATCTAAACATCTATTGTGTAAGAATTCTAGTTTTTGGTTGTCCTTCTTGCTCGTTAATGTTTTGGTGTAAACGCTGAAAACGAGCTTTCGTTTACACTAAAAGATCAAGAATGTTCTTGTTCTAAATCTGCCTCTTCGTTAGTTTGGTCTAAACGCACCTTCACACGCAAATGAAGAAAATTAGTAACGAAATTCGTAAAATGAGGAATCCCCGAACATATTACCGACATATGTTCGGGAATATCTACTACAGATACTTCTATGTGTTCATTTAGTTACCTACGCGTCCGTTTATTAAAGCGTCCGCTTATTGGAAAGAAATTTGTATATGAAAATATAGGTTTGGGGTTGGTTCCAAGATTTTTCAGTATATTTCACTATATTGATATTTGAAATAATAAGAATAGATTAAATTTGTTTTAAAATGCAATTTATCTTACTTTGACATCTCAATCAGTTCTTGACATACGAATTTTTTATATTATATCACCTTAATACATGTTGCGCGCAAAATTTTATTTACAGCATCATAACAAAGATGTTTACGAAATCGATATAATTACTTTTATTATATTAAAACTAAATTAAATTTGCTTTAATATGCATTTTATGCCGACGATTAACTAACAGGGTTTAACCAAAAAAATCATTACAACTAGATTATTTACTTTTCGATGTAATGTCGATTATTGTCAATCACGCAATATTGTAGTGAAAGCATCATAACGATGATATACATTGCAGTCAAGAAATAATAGAGTGCTCAATGAAAGTAGATTAAATTTTAATAACAGGTTTAACCCTAGGATACTTAACCAATGAAATATCGTCATTTACATAATCCGGGCTTCTGAGACCCGTTATATAAAATCACGTGTAGTCAGAAGAGAAACAAAGTTATTGAAGTAAAAGTTTATTTATTTATACATATGTACGTTACAAACGTGAGGTTAAATATGAAAGTGAACATTATTGTTAAAAAAACATTATTGTTTATTTGTTTTAGGGATTAGAGAAGCATTTAGTGCACATTCTAATACTATGCTCATTACAGATATTATTTTTACAAGTAATACATATCATTGTGTTTTTACGATCAATACTTGTGGGACATACTGAGCATCTTTTTCTCTTAATTGTTGCACTTGTGTGAGCGGCTGGCGGACCACATATATTAATAAATCTGCTCATACACTCCCGGACAGTACGCCGTAGGTTAGGGTTAGTAAAGCTCTTCTGCATATGTGGTATCACTAGTTCCTTCGCTAAATCTTTCAAAAACATTCTGCGTTTGTGAGTCACTCCTATGTTGTAGTTTGGATGTTCCTTCGTAAAGACTATATATGCATTGAGTGCTGCAACATCAATGATGTTGAAGAAAAATGTAACGACATTTTTCCATCGTTTACTTTGCCTCTTGCACGTCTATGTGGACACCATTTGATCCATGATGTCAACACCGCCCTTTGTTTTGTTATAATGAGAGATGATTTCAGGCTTCCTCTTAGCGTCGTCATTGATAGATGCGTCGTGGTGTATTTGTTCTTGTTACGTGCGTAACTTACCATGGATACGTTATTTTGAAAACTAAACAATGAAGAGTAGACTACACGATCTTTCGAGGCTTTCATTTCTTTCGGAATGTCACGCTTATTCTGACGTAGTGTACCCACAACAGTAATATTTTTATCCAACAGATAAGTTGCTAGCGGAACACTAGTGAAGAAATTGTCTATCGTGAGATTGCGACCAGAATTATGAATGCCACGCACAAGAGTTTGTACTACTTCAAGCCCCAGGTTTTTATGTGGAGGTTCTCCGGGCTGGCGACCAACATAAACTAAACCATCCAAAGAGGTCCATGTAGGCAGCCCCCCGACATACCCAAAAATAAAAAATTTGTATGCTAAAGTATTGTATTAGTTTTGTACCCTAATGTACCACCAACGAAAAGTTTTGTACCCCTACGGTTTTTAAACTATAACGTTTTTTGTGGTGGGGGGCTGCCTACATGTCAGCCCCCGACATTTTTTAACCAAAACGAACCTTTTAGTACACTAAAATATTGTACTAGTTTTGTACCTTAATGTACCGGCGAAAAAAAGTTTTGTACCCCAACGGTTTCCGAGAAACACCCCTTCTATAAGGCGGGGGATGGCTGAAAGTTACGTTCTGGCGATTTAGCATACAAACCTGCCCTTTTCTTTGCGTATAGTATTGTACTAGTTTTATACCTTAATGTACCGGTGAAAAAAAGTTTTGTATCCCAACGGTTTCAGAGAAACACCCCTTTTACAATGCGGGGGCTGGCTGAAAGTTACATTCTGGCTATTTAGCATACAAACTTGCCATTTTCTGTGCGTTATAGTATTGTACTAGTCTTGTACCTTAATGTACCGGTGAAAAAAAGTTTTGTACCCCAACGGTTTCCGAGAAACACCCCTTTAATAAGGCGCGGGCTGGCTGAAAGTTATGATGCCAAATGATCTGTACCACGAAAAAAATTTTTACAATAAAAAAAACTGTAACAAGGAAAAATGAATAAAGAAAAAATCAAAATTATTAAAATTAAGGCGAGCAATTAAAAATAAAATTAAACATGAAATTAAACTAAAACTAAAAAACACCGGAATTCAAATATTATTATATATATACAAAAAAAGAAAAATAAAGTAATAATAATAATACAATAAAGCAAAAAAGTTTATACGGCATAAAATAAACATTGGCAATTTATAGCTTCCATATCCCTGCACTGGGTGACTTTTGTAGATAAGTACAATACTAGTACAATATAATAACGCACAGAAGATGGCAGGTTTGTATGCTAAATCGCCACAATGTAACTTTCAGCCAGCCCCCGCCTTATAAAAGGGGTGTTTCTCGGAAATCGTTGGGTACAAAACTTTTTTTCACCAGTGCATTAAGGTACAAAACTAGTACAATACTAAAACGCACAGAAAATGGCAAGTTTATATGCTAAATCGCCAGAATGTAACTTTCAGCCAGCCCCCGCCTTATAAAAGGGGTGTTTATCGGAAACCGTTGGGGTAC
>NW_019280934.1:0-46355 GCF_000648695.1 Onthophagus taurus
CTGATTTCCTTTTTCACGGTGATTCGTGCTTTATATTTACTTTGTACAAATACGAGGTTATTATTATTATTCATTTTGTGTTTAGTAATTTCATGCTGGCAAATTTTTGCTTTCAAACTGTTATCACATAAATGATATCCGAAAAATTTGTTACTAGGGGTGGAATAAGACAATGGAGAAGTCAAACTCCATTACTATTTATAAACTTTATAGATGAATTGACCAAAGAGACACAGAAACTAGTACAAACAAGTTTCATTAGAATTTTAGAAACAATTAAAGTCTCGGAATGCGCCTTCGTAGATGATATTAGTATATATTAGTAATAGTAAAGTTATGGCTATATTTGGAGAATGAAAAGTATTATATATAAGAGTAGAGGAAAAATAATGGAGCAAATTGACAGTTTCGAGTGATTAATATAGAACAAAATGGAAGATGGAATATATAATTAATTAATACAATAAGAGAGGCAAATCGGGCACATTATGCGATTAAGTAAATGCTCATAATAAGAAAGAAGTGTTACCACAAACAGAAATCAAAGCGAAATCGTGAGTGTTGTCGGTAAAGACTCAACTAAATGGTACATTCTGCATAAAACAAAAAGAGAGGACGATCCAAGGAAATTTTGGATAACAAAATAGGAAAAATAATAAAGAAACCAAACCGAAGAAGCTAGCACTAAACAGAAAAGACTTGAAATTTGCTTGAAAAAACTTGGTTTATCTCAAAGTAACTCGATAAGTCTCTTCTTTTACAAAAATAAAATACCAAGGACCAGTGTTAAATAGATCTTGAATCATTAAATTTTCATTTTGAAAACATTTCTCAAACTAAATAATTAGCTGCGAGAAGTGTCTCAAACATGATTTTTATATCTTTAGAAAGATCAAGTTTAGATGCCAAAAATTGCTGCCATATTAAAAAATAATCTTTGTCCACATCTTCATTTACTATTCATCCCCATAATTTGTTTTTCATAAAAACTCCATTGACTTTAAAAGGTGTAAGTATGTTATGTCCTTACAGAAAGAGATTAAGGTAATTCAGCTTCAAAAATGTCCCTGTAAGAATGCCAGTTTTATTAAAAAATCAACATCGGCAAAGGATTTTGCATCTTTGTATCCTTCATCTTTGAGGAAAATGAGATTTTCTTCGCTATTCAAAGATATATGTGCACTGCTATATCGACGCTGCTAAACCAAAACAGCAGAAACGCCAAAATGGACTCTTTTTAGCTATACTGTTGAAGAAGATTTTCAAATCTACATCGAACAGTTAAAGTGGCATAACCGCAAAGAAACTTCAATCCCAACAATATTGGTTTAAAGTATTGGCGTCAACAAAGAAAAAGAGATATTGGTTCGAGTTACAGAAAATCCATTATGCTGTTATTCTTTCTGACTCAACCTGTATAAACCATACAGAGCATATCAAATGAGAATTCTTGTTATTATCTGTATCCTCATGTTGTATTCTCCGACTAATTGTGTTATCAGACAAAGGCACTTTTAGAAATAACCTCCTTACAGACTCACCAGAATAAGATCTTCTGTGATGGTATGCGGACAAGCGCTGTTTGGTATTGTGCAATTTAAAAAAAATACTCCCTCTGTTCCAAATTATGGTTTCTCTTTACAATTTGTCTCAAATTATGGAATACAAAACTTTGGAAACTGCTTTATTCTCTATCACCTTTTATTTTTTGCTTATAACAGAATTAACATAGATGATTGTCAATTTTGATAATTCCTGGCTTGAACCTAAGAAATGATGATATCTATGGTCATATTGACAATGAATTATGTTATCTTGATTCATTATCATCAATTTTTATGGGAAACGTTTTCCCTATCACCTTTAATTTTCCACTTATAACAGAATTTAACGCAGATGATTGTTAATTTTGATATTTTGAGAATTCCTGGCTTGAACCTAAGAAATAGTGATATCTATGATAGCATTGGTTATGAATAATGTTATCTTCATTCATTATCATTAATTTTTATGGGAAACGTTTTTCTCTATCACCTTTAATTTTCTACTTATAACAGAATTTAACCAGGTGATTATCAATTTTGATATTTAGAGAATTCCTGGCTTGAACCTAAGAAATGGTGATAACTATGATAACATTGGTTATGAATTATGTTATCTTGATTCATTATCATCAATTTTTATGGGAAACGTTTTCCCTATCACCTTTAATTTTCTACTTATAACAGAATTTAACGCAGATGATTGTTAATTTTGATATTTTGGGAATTCCTGGCTTGAACCTAAGAAATGGTGATATCTATGGTGGCATTGACTATGGATTATGTTATCTTGATTCATTATCATTAATTTTTATGGGAAACGTTTTTCTCTATCACCTTTAATTTTCTACTTATAACAGAATTTAACGCAGATGATTGTCAATTTTGATATTTTGAGAATTCCTGGCTTGAACCTAAGAAATGGTGATATCTATGATAGCATTGGTTATGAATTATGTTATCTTGATTCATTATCATTAATTTTTATGGGAAACGTTTTTCTCTATCACCTTTAATTTTCTTCTTATAACGGAAGTTAACGCAGATGATTATCAATTTTGATATTTTGAGAATTCGTGGCTTGAGCCTAAGAAGTGGTGATATCTATAGTGGCATTGGCCATGGATTATGTTATCTTGTTTCATTATCATTGATTTTTATGGGAAACGTTTTTCTGTATCACCTTTAATTTTCTACTTATAACAGAATTTAACGCAGATGATTGTTAATTTTGATATTTTGAGAATTCCTGGCTTGAACCTAAGAAATGGTGATATCTATGATGGCATTGGCCATGGATTATGTTATCTTGATTCATTATCATTATTTTTATGGGAAACGTTTTCCCTATCACCTTTAATTTTCTACTTATAACAGAATTTAACGCAGATGATTGTTAATTTTGATATTTTGGGAATTCCTGGCTTGAACCTAAGAAATGGTGATATCTATGATAGCATTGATTATGAATTATGTTATCTTGATTCATTATCATCAATTTGTATGGGAAACGTTTTTCTGTATCACCTTTAATTTTCTACTTATAACAGAATTTAACCCAGATGATTATCAATTTTGATATTTTCAGAATTCCGGGCTTGAAGCTAAGAAATAGTGCTATCTATGATAGCATTGGTCATGAATTATGTTATCTTGATTCATTATTATCAATGGGAAACGTATTTCTCTAACACCTTTAGTTTTTTTAATCATAACAGAATTTAATGTAGATGATTGTCAATTTTGATATTGTGGAATTTCCTGGCTTGTGCATAGGAAATTGAGATAACTATGATGGTATTGCTTATGAATTATGTTATCTTGATCCATTATCATCAATTTGGAACCAATCAACTTGGATTTAATAGCTGGTAACGTTATCGATAATCATCTTTTTGCATTCTGCTGCGTTAATAGACTCGATGTTTTTGGTCACCATTGTTCCTCTTACCCGGTTCTTGCTGTTTGTTTTTCCAGGTTCTTTATAAACAAAAGGCTAGAGTGCTAGTTTGCCTTTTTAGCACTGTCATAGCATGGTCTGGCCACTGCAGCCATAAACATAACTTTAGTTATAAACTTTCCTTAATCCATAAATTTTACAAAAATGTATATCATAATTTGGGACAGAGGGAGTATCTTTTTTTGTTTCACTTCTTTTAACTTCATGACATAAAAAATCACAAGGTTTGCCAAGCATGCTTTAGTGATTAGCTTCAAAATGGGGTTCAACTNTGATTGTCAATTTTGATATTTTGAGAATTCCTGGCTTGAACCTAAAAAATGGTGATATCTACGGTGGCATTGACTATGGATTATGTTATCTTGAGTCATTATCATTAATTTTTATGGGAAACGTTTTTCTGTATCACCTTTAATTTTCTACTTATAACAGAATTTAACCCAGATTATTATCAATTTTGATATTTTGAGAATTCCTGGCTTGAACCTAAGAAATAGTGCTATCTATGATAGCATTGGTTATGAATTATGTTATTTTGATTCATTATCATCAATTTTTATGGGAAACGTTTTTCTCTAACACCTTTAGTTTTTTTAATCATAACAAAATTTAATGTAGATGATTGTCAATTTTGATATTGTGGGATTTCCTGGCTTGTGCATAAGAAATTGAGATAACTATGATGGTATTGCTTATGAATTATGTTATCTTGATCCGTTATCATCAATTTGGAACCAATCACCTTGGATCTAATGGCTGGTAACGTTATCGATATTCATGTTTTTGCATTCTGCTGCGTTAATAGACTCGATGTTTTTGGTCACCATTGTTCCTCTTACCCGGTTCTTGCTGTTTCTTTTTCCAGGTTCTTTATAAACAAAAGGCCAGAGTGCTATTTTGCCTTGAAATACTGTTTTTTAGCACTGTCATAGCATGGTCTGGCCACTGCAGCCATAAACATAACTTTAGTTATGAAATTTCCTTAATCCATAAATTTTACAAAAATGTATATCATAATTTGGGACAGAGGGAGTATCTTTTTTTGTTTCACTTCTTTTAACTTCATGACATAAAAAATCACAAGGTTTGCCAAGCATGCTTTAGTGATTAGCTTCAAAATGGGGTTCAACTTACTCGGAAGCATATACTTCGTTGCCAAAACTTTCTTGACGTAAAACTAAAATCTAAATCTTCGTCACTACATTTACGACATTGAGAGGAATATTTTCTTTATCAGCACTATTAAATCGGTCCATTATCTATAGCATACAAGAACCAAAAATCACAAAATTTACACAAAAATGTAAATAAAGTGCTATGTCTAACTTCAATGGATTCTCTTTCATTTATGATCATTTGTAAAAGGAAAGAAGTCAGCACCACGGCAACATTTTAAGTTAGATTGAATATGATAGCAACTTAGCTATAGCAAATCTCTGAACTATTCTCCAAATACTTCTTCCTATATGTACTATGGTTACTTATCACAAAACGCAAAAGCTAGTTGCTTTGAACTGTCTTGGAATCATTGCAAAATTGATCATAGCTTTTCCTTCATACGATACTTAGCGTTGTAGAACTTGTTGTTAATTAGTTCATTTTCCACATAAATTGAAGTATACTTTGCATTACTCATTAATTTATTACATATGTATGTTATACGTAACATGTGTTACTACTTTTGTTTAATTAAACGTGAAACCGTTACGCTTTACGCTATAAGGTCATAGATTAAGGGGAGAGACATCCGCCCATCTTATCTCGCCTCTTCCGTCACCAGTGATTCCTTTTTATATTATTTATATCATAAGAATGTCACATTTAAATTTATAACACTTGCTGATTACCTTTAATCAACTAATAGAACTGAGTTTTGATGAAATCATCAAAGGTTAAATTCGAAATTATTAAGTAATGACTGTACTAGAAAGTATTTGTATATGTTAAAAAATGGCATTGAAATTTCGAACAATAACGTTTTATACATGGGTTAAATTAAAAAAAAAAAGAAAAGCTTATAGTTTGAAACGCATTTTAAGAGATCATTGTAACGGCACTGTAATTGACCCCATAATACAAAATTGAACAAAAGTCTAAATACACCTAATTTAATTAAATAAAATTCTCAGTACAAAATAGATATGAAGTAATTAATGCATGCTGTGCATTTTGATGTTAATGCATTATTAACTAAAACTGTCCGTGGTTAGATGTGTTACTAAGAATTCTGCAAATTTTGTCCTAATGATGAGAGGGTAGAGCAATAGAACATGCTCTTATAATGAAGTGGCAAACTTACGTACAACATACGTATCCAAATTGCTTTCTTATCCATAAGGCGACAGTACAACAAACTGTAGTGTTTTGAGGAAACTGGAAGTGTAAAAGATGGGTATCGAAGAGGTTGACCAAATGCTTTTATGAATGTCAACAAAACTTTAGATGTAATGCAGAGTTTTATTAAAGATCCTTATGCAACCTCACGGGTCACTACATAAGTAGGTACATGATAGAAGCCATTCTTCAATCTTGGGTGTATTACAAAAAAAAATTGAAACCATTCAAATAAAGCAAGAAAGTAATGAATGCTCAATTATGTTGCAAATGTAAATTGGCATAATATAAGGTATTGAAATTACGTGAATTGGAATACTGACTTATTTTCATAGGCAAATAGTAGCCCAAGTGCTACATTAAAGACTTATTACGTTCACATCTCTTCTCATTAACATCGCCCAAATTATCTAGAAAACATCTTTATGTTCATTAAACATCCTAAACAGTCAGAATTTTCTGCAGCATATTGCCAATTATAGAAAGAAAGTATTGATTCTTTTTGTTGCTCAAGAAGTTGGTACCAACCTACCTAAATGTTACCCAAGCCTACCTCTTAGTTACTATCATTGTGAATTAAAGTTGGAATCTGACATCACTTTTCACTTTTCTCGCAATTATACTTAAAACATTATCCATCTTTGGCTAAAGCTTTCAGAAACTGTTTCATTGCTCCTAATTTTATGTTTCTTTCTAGGGTTAAAATTTTTTCAGGGCAATTTTTATGGATTTTTTGTCTTACTGTTCCATTCACATATGAAACATGTGTACAGATATGTAGATATGTACAGAATGACCAATAAGTAATGATCCATAAATGTTACCATTGTGTAATAAGGCTGCCTTTAAGCTAGTTTTAGTTAAATCTATAAATATATCATCAAAGCTGCAATACTTTAGCATATTAAAGCATTTGTTTGTTTGAAAAATTAATGCTTGCTGCCAACCACTTCTTCTCATTGAGTCTGAAGCCAAGAAGTTAAGTTTTCTCTGTTGTTAAGCCCAAACCCCTAATCAAGCGCTTTAGCTTGAATTGAATAAATAAGACAGGTTTAAACAGGTGTTAATTAAAATATTTAAATACTTAAATTTTTCAGAAAATTTCTGATTTAGTAACGTTTCTAGACTTTTGTTCCACTTTGTATATCAAAATGTTTAATTTAAATTTTTTATGTACTAATTGTTTCGAAATAAAAGAAACATCCTGTATTTTATATTTGTTCGCTGTAGAACTGTTTGTGAATAACGTTCAAGGTTGGACGACAAATTTTAATTTATCCTTTTAGTTCTTAAATGAACTTAAACTTAATCTGGATCAATGTTTTTAGGCTAAAAAATCACAACGATTTTTCTATTTAAGACTATAAACTTGTATAATAATAATCATTAAATAAAACAACTTTATTTTAGTAATTTCGCGATTCTTTTAGCAAAAATTCAAATGTGACTCTGGTTAAAAATAATTTAATGACACAGCAAACGCGTTTATTATTAAAGATACGTTAGTTCTAAATGTATGTTGTGCCGACAATTTAAAAATATATTTGTAAATTTTAAATAACCAATCACCTTGTGATAAATTTAAAATTGACCAAATCCTAATTATAGTACTTTTAGTTAATATTAAAAACTTTCGTTCTAACGAACAATACTGTTATCGTGACAAAAATAACCAGATTTAACAGATAAATTTATCACAAATAGATAGTTAAAAATAAAGTAATATCAAAAATGTAATTGTTCGTTCCTTGAAAGTTGTAAATCGTAGTAGTACGTCATCGCAGAGTTGCGTGACGTAGCTTTCTAATCTACTTTATTCCCGGAAATTCATTCTTCACGTCTATACTTAGCCGGCAAAATCTTCATCGTTGTAGGAGAAACAAAGATAATAAAGGATAACAAGGAATTGTGAAATGTATTAAGAATTTGTATTTCTGTACTCTCTGTTACGCAGGGCTTGGCGGATAGTGAGTGCAAAAATACAAACCGGCTTGTGCATCTTCGCACCCAAGCATCGACCAGTATGTATATGGCTAGGTAGCAGTTCTCAAAAGTTGTAAAAAAAAATAAAATAACTTTTTTTCTAATACTTAAAATTTTTAGAAATTATTATTTGAATTAAATAAGAATTTTAGAAAAAAATGGGATTTTTCTTACGAGCAGGTTTAACAAGAGTGGGAATTTGACATATGATAAAATCTACAAAATTCCAGTTAGATGACCTTACGTAATTTTCAGAATCTTTTAGATTATCTCAAAACGTACTTTTCGTAACTGGTTTAATGTTCTTCTAAGAAACATTAAGTTAAAGAATAACTTCTCTATTAGCAGTACAGTAAAGCCTCGATATAACGGAAACGATATTCTTTCATTTAAGAACTAAAAGGATTAATTAAAAATTGTGACTCAACCTTAAACGTGATTCACAAACAGTTCTACAGCAAACAAATATAAACTACATGATGCTTTTTTTATTTCGAAACGATTAGTTAAAGGAAACTAAAATAAAGATTTTGATATACAGAGTGGATAATTTTGAATCAAAATTTGTGAGTTCCTTAGAAAAATATTTTAAAAAATGGCCAGAAAAGATAAACCACGTATTTTTCTACCACTTATGTTATGGGTTGCAACTCAAAAAAATTACAGACAATACAGACAATGACATCTGGGTCAGAGAAAGAAACTAATAATGAGTTTCAATATATAGAAAACATAAAACCTAACTTGATTACTCAAGTCAAGATAAAGTGTTTGGTTAGGAATTTGGGCTTAACAACGAAGAATGGTGAGTGACTTGACTCCAGACTAATGAGAAGGAATTCTTGGCATCAAAAATGAACATTTATATAGGTGAAATTTTTTAAAACAAGGTAATGCTTTGATATACTACTAAAATATTTCCGGTTTGATGAATTAGTGCAGAATTTGATATAAAAAGCAATACATTTATAGATTCATCTAAACCCAATTTGTTATACAATGGTAACATTTATGGATCATTACTTACTGCTCATTATGTAGATATGAAGAAAACGTATGAAAATCTTATAATTTTAAACAAAATTAAGCATTGTGCTCATAGCATATAAGCAATGATTTGAAATTGTCAAGCAAGCTTCTTGCCCAGCAAAGTGGCGTTATGAAATACCCATGTTTCTTATGTGAATGGGATAGTAGGGCAAAAAATCTGCAACAAATTTCTGCAACAGCCAAGATTGTTGTGCCACTTGCGAAAGTAGATGTCAAAATTTCTGGTATCTGAGGAAGGTTAAAGGTGTAGAGTAAGTACACTAGTAAGCACACTTTCTTGAGAAACGTCGTCTTGTATTTCATGTAATGGTGAATAATGTTTTTGCATTTTATTCTAAAACATCGATCAGAAAAATAAGATTTTAATAGTCGAGTATACATTGATGGTAGTATTTAGGATAGTTTGTAATTTAAAAAAATCTAACCAGACATTGTCGAAAGCTTCTGCCACATCCAAAAACGTAACAGAGCAGTCTTTATTTTCTTAGAAGAACTTTGGAACTAGCAAATGCTTTGATATACTACTAAAATATAGCCGGTTTGATGAATTAGTGCAGAATTTGATATAAAAACCAACACATTGATAGATTCATCTAAACCTAGCTTATTATACAATGGTAACATTTACGGATCATTACTTACTGCTCATTCTGTACATATGAAGAAAACGTATGAAAATCTTATAATTTTAAACAAAATTAAGCATATATGCTCATAACATATAAGCAGTGATTTGTAAGTGTCAAGCATGCTTCTTGCCCAGCAAAGTGGCTACTTTTTTATATCGCAAAATGTTGTACAAGTAGCAACATACCAATACTATGGTGACAGCCTTTTCTGAACATAGGTTAATTTGATTTAACAGAATTCTGAACCGAGAAGGTTGTATTCCCGTGACACCTTAAATGGTTTCATTAAATATTCGATAAATAGGAAGGCATCGTCCCCTACGAAAACATATGGCATTTTAACATCTGTTGATGATAAATTTTCCGGTTCACGAATACACAGGTTTTTTTATACAAGTTTATTATAGAATAGCGTATTTGAGAACTTCTCCATCCGAAACGCATCCATTTGCACCCACATCAACCATCAAGAATTCCAATAATTGCAATAATCTTGAATAATCTTTCCAAGTGTGTGAGCAGCTATACTTGTTTTAAATTTTAAACCCTCATAGGTAAGTCCAGATGCTAGGTACCTTAAAGTAGCAAATAACCTTGGCTTGGGTAATATTACTTCTCTCAATATTGTGTCTTGTTTTTTTATAAGTGGTGTTACCATGTCCAATAATTCACCAAAAGTAGTGGGATCCATTCGTAAATGATTTTTATAGTTTAAACGTGAACTCAACCTAAGTTCTTTGAGAAAATTTGCGTGGCTAAAAAGTGATCTTTTCTTTAACCACTCTTTCATCCATATTATCTACTTCCTTTTTCTTTTTCTAACACCATCTTCCGACGCAACAACAATTATTATAGCTAAACAGATTGCTTCGGCACGACTGAAGTTTGTATAAAATTGTATATAGTGTATGGGTAATCTTGTTTGCACAATAACTTGTTGTGCAACGTCAGTTTGCGCAATTTGTTTGCAGGTATATGGGTCGTATAAGTCTACTGTAATCCAATAAAAATATACAACAAACTAGAACTAACACTAAACCCAGAACTGGAATGTTTCTAGTTCTGGGTGTAGGTTAGTTTTAGTTTTAGTTCAATGGAAAATATACAACAATCTAACGCTGAATAACAACTAAAACAAGAACTAACACTAGCATTAGAACTAACACTAGACATAGAACTAGAAACATTCGGGTTTAGTCGCACGTCTCTCAATACGGCTAAACCCGAATGATTCCTAGGAATTTTTCAATACCAACATCTATATTGTCATATACCAAATTAAACTAAAATCTTTAAGCTTTAATTTGCGATATGAGTCAAGGTGGAATTCTTAGAAATAAACCCAGAGTGATTTTTTGAAATGTTTACAACTTTAACGAATTTTTACTTAACCTAATTTTGCGTTCTTTTCTTCAAGATGTTTTTGCTAGGAATTTTTCAATACCAACATCTATATTGTTAGATACTAAATTAAATTACAATCATTAAGCTTTAATTTGCGATATGAGTCAAGGTGGAATTCTTAGAAATAAGCCCAGAGTGATTTTTTGAAATTTTTACTTCTTTAACGAATTTTGACATAGCCTAATTTTACGTTCTTTTCTTTAAGATGTTTTTGCTAGGAATTTTTCAATACTAACATCTGTATTGTTATATACTGAATTAAATTTAAATATTTAAGCTCTAATTTACGATATTAGTCAATTTCATATTCTTAACAATAAGCCCATAGTGCCATTTTGCAATTTTTGTATCTTTAACGGATTTTGATTTAACTTAATTTTACTGACTTTTTTTACAATTTTTTTAAATTTTAATTTCCGAATGTTTCTAGTTCTAGGCCTAGTGTTAATTCTACTTTTCATTCAATAAAAATATACCACACTCTAACGCTGAATAATAATTAAAACTAGAATTAACACTACATCTAGAACTAGAAACATTCGGACTCTTTCTAGTTCTAGGTCTAGTGTTACTTCTAGTTTTCATTGTTATTAAGTGCTAAATTGTTGTCTATTTTTACTAAAATAGAAGTAGAACTGGCATAAGACCTAGAACTAGAAACGTTCGGGTTTAGCCGTCTTAAGAGACGTATGGCTAAACCTGAATGTTTTTAGTTCTAGATCTAGTGTTAGTTCTCCTTTAAGTTCTACAAAAATATTTTGTCCGTTATATTGAAGTTCATTATGTCGAGGTTTTACTACAATAAATTTTCTTTGTTAACAAATTGGGTTACAAAAACTATAATAAACAAATTATTATAAAAATTATTTAGATAATATCATTTCTGAAAATCAAAACATTCCTTTTTAAGACATAAGGTCACAACACCCACTTATCCGCAAGTGTGAGATCTTTCTGTTCCCACAAATCAGCGGTGAGCAAATACAACTTTACAAAGTGATATCCTTGGTCAGTCAAGGATGTGGTAAGTTTTTATTGAAATTCGCAATACCATCGTGCCAGATGTGAATGAAACCAAATAGAAACATGATGCGTAAACGTACCGTATTCGACGGCGCTTTAATGACCACAAAATTTCAAAAAAAAGAGTTTAAATAAAAAATAATCGTACCAATAAATTTTTGAATTTAAAATCAAATACGAATAAAATAATACCAAGTATTCATCGGTCAGATTTTTTCATCAAACATTTTAAATCCCCTTTAATTTTTAAATGAACGCTGGATCGCTTACCCTTTTTATTCCGATTTGAATAAAATCATTTCGAATTGTAAATAAAACAGTTTTAGCGACGACCGTTATCATACCGTTTATTTATAAATAAACGATTATTTTATCTTTACATATTCATAAATTTTGTAATACATCAACTAAAATTTATTTGTTAACACATATAGTTGTAAAGTTACCAAATTTATTTATTGAAAATATTTTTTTTTTAATTAAGTTGAATTTAAATTGTGAACCGAATGAAACTAGATTAAGCCGTGTGCCGTCGTCGTTTGT
Source organism: Onthophagus taurus (assembly GCF_000648695.1). Lineage (NCBI taxonomy): Eukaryota > Metazoa > Arthropoda > Insecta > Coleoptera > Scarabaeidae > Onthophagus > Onthophagus taurus. The sequence continues at coordinate 12,468 of NW_019280934.1, forward strand.
GGGGGCCCCTTTCGATATGACACACACCTATATATTACAATGATTACGAGGAGTGACGTCACAAATTCCGACTATTTCGGGCCGAGTTGCGTCGCTACGGTTGCTCTCCCCGCTTTTGGCCCTTTTTGGCGATGATCGAACGCAAGCGCAATACGGTTTCAAGGATTTTTCAAAGTCAACCGCGACGAAATGATGGGTGCTTTACCGTGTGAGACCAACATAGCGGACCAAGAAAGCTTATTTCGTCGAATAAACCGCCCGGAACAGAAAACTGCAACCCAAGTTACATTATTACTCTAAATGGATTTTGCTGACAATTGAATTTGTAACTTTTTTTCGAAATAATCCCAAGAATTATGAAGCTATTTTAAAATTGCTTTATATTTTCTTTATGAAGATTGATACACTTTCTCTTACAACTCTTAAGAGAAAGTAGAGAAAAAAGGAATTTGATGGTCTTTTCTAACTTCGATTGGTGATTGTCTATTATACATTTTACCACACCATCACGTGAATTAATTGAAATAAAATCTAGTTTCCTTTTTTGCATTCACCTCTTTTGGGTTTTATTTTCTCCTTTTTTTTGTTTTCCTTTTTTAAAAACGTTTAAGTTTAGGGACCAAGTATAGGAGTTGGAGAATGGTGGCGAAGAGAGATTCCAAAAAGAACCAGTTGGGGTTCTGTGATCAATACGCTGCGGCGTCGTCGTCTCGGGTTCTTGAGAGAGAAAGACCACCACCACCAACAGTAAAAGCAAAACGCGCGTCAAATTCGCTCGATCGATAATTTCCATCGAGAATATTGGGACGTGGAGAGAACTTTCTATAAAAAAAAGAGAAAAAGAGAACGTATTTTTTTTCAAAAGAGCGGCAAAATCGATAGCGCGCTCTATCGGTGGTGGGACGAACTGCCATCCATGGAAAATGGAAATAGATTGTTATTAAATTGGCTATAATTAAGAATGAGGAGTTAACAGTCAATTTATAAGGGTACAAGTATATAATTAATGTGTAATTTAGGGATAGTTTATGACGTAGTTTGACAAACAATAAAAGATAGGGCATGGATCGATCTGTTCTAGAATGTTCTGCCATCTACTGATCTTGTGCATTATTGAATGATGTAATGGCAAATTTATACTTTGAAGTGAAAGTTTACTTCGTTTGCAATTCTTAATATGTGTTAATACTTTTTCGCGATTTTGGTGATGATGGAATATATTCCAGAAATATATTGACAATCTTGTACTAAAGCTAAATTTACATCTGACGTTTATTGAAACTCATTAATGAACTTTATAGGAAATAAAATTTTCATTTAATTTATAATATTCTTGTTGGAATCTTTGTTTGCTTTTGATGAAAGAATTTATTGCCAATAGCTATTATGGATTAATTGATTATTCATTGCACTTCATATTATTTTCAAGTATTGTAATTTGCGCTTTAATTACATTGAATCTGCTTTGTCAATTCACCATTTTTCATATACCACAAAGATATTCCATTATTATCTTCGATTTTACATACTTATTGATGATGTTCCACTTTTTCTTAAGCCATAGTTATTAATTTATTAATGACATAATTGTGGGATTTTCATGGGCATAAGCACGTCGCGAAGCTGAAGACATCCATTTACGTTTATATTCATAACAACTTCTTTTATAACGAAATATGTCTTACAACTTGGAAATTGATATGAAAAATTGCAAAATTTTGGGATTTTTTTATGTCTCTCACTCTTCGATTAATTTCTTATTCTAGTAGCTATTCCTCTACTCACAAGATGGCGCTGATATTAACAAGAATTATTTTATACTCAACAGATAGCGCTTCTTATTTTCGTTTCTTCGTTTTCAAAGGTGGAAAGACAAAACTTTTTCGATAATTGTATTTTTTTCACCTTAATATTATGTAATCTGAAAGAATGTTATATATAATCAGTCGCAAAGGTTTTTATATGATTTCCAAAATGTTGTCCAAAACTTCTAAAAAAGTTGATATTAGGAGTGATGATGTCAGGAAGATACGGAATGTTATACAACGTTGCAATATATGGAGAAAATTAAAGGTTTTGAATGACAATTACTTTTATTTTGAAAAATACCTCATGTGTCCATACATACTGGAAGGAGTTTGTATATAAATCAGTATATTAAAATTGTTTGGAAAAAGTTAAGTCCCGAAAAAGGTTTCAGTTGTTGCAGAAATAATGAAAATGAAACAGAAGATATATTATGTGGCCTAAATAGGGATTAACATAATCCACCTCCACAAAGCCCAAAGCAATTACTAAAATAAATGTTGTAAAGGTTAGATCTTATTTATCAGAGGTTGTTTATAATGTCCTAAACTTGTTGTAAGGCTAGCAATAGGAAAGATTATTGTCCAGAATGTTAGAAAATTCAAATTTATGGTTATATATTATCAGAAAGTTCAGGTTGATAGATTTAGACCTGCAGATGTAGAGTTTTTAGATTTTATTATTTATTTTTACAATTTTGAAAATTATCGATGAAAATTGCAACATCGAAAATTTTATCAAAACTTCAAATATTGTTTTCTCAAAAACTAAAAGTTATTTTTCAAAACGGGTTGGTTCATTAGAAAGAGTACACTTTTATTAACACTTTGGGAAATTTTCATCCTCATATTCCAAGAAGTGGATTTTATACGAATTTTTAAAACTTAGTCGGCGAAAATTGTAAAATCCGAAAAAATTGTCGATTATTTTAAAAATTTATTTCTCAAGAACTAAAAGTGGTTTTTCAAAACGGCTTTTTGCATTAAAAAGAGGATAGCGTAATTAATAATTGGTGATATTTCTACAAGGATCCTTCAAGAAATTAATTTTATAGCGAATTTTGAAAATTATCGATGAAAATTGCAACATCGAAAATTTTATCAAAACTTCAAATATTGTTTTCTCAAAAACAAAAAGTTATTTTTCAAAACGGGTTGGTTCATTGGAAAGAGGACACTTTTATTAACACTTTGGGAAATTTTTATCCTTATATTCCCAGATGTGGATTTTATACGAATTTTTAAAACTTAATCGGCGAAAATTGTAAAATTCGAAACAATTGTCGATTATTTCAAAAATTTATTTCTCAAGAACTAAAAGTGATTTTTCCAAACGACTTTTTGCATTAAGAAGAGGATTGTTTAATTAATAACCGAAAGTGATAACAGCGCGTGTAAATAATGAATGTGATGATGAATTACAAGAGAAGAAAAGAAAACTAGACGAAACTGCAACAAGAGATTTTATATATCGTATTGGGATTGTTACAACGAGGTTGCTAAAGACAAACCTGATATAAATAAAGTTGTATTCAATGAAAAAAGTCCTATATGGGTTGAACTTGATTATTATCTGCAGCTCCAACAGCTAAAAGAGATACTAATTCCTGTGAATGGTGGAGTACTAAGTAATAGGTTTTTAATATCCGGCCAAAGCCAAATATTTGGTAACTATAGATACCGGATAGTTGCTTGGATATCCGTTCCACCACTAATATAGACACACTGGTGGAGGTATAAAGACGACAGCTACGAGTCGGAAAGTTTTCAATGTTGTTCTGGAACTTAAGTACTTAGAATTTTATGAAATACTTAGATTTTTAATCTTATTGGAAAAAAGTTGTTTCAAAATTGGATAAAGAGTTACAAGGTTTACTCAAATATTTTGGACATTGCCAAATATTACAGTCGCTTTCATGACGGTATATGATTGCATTGCCAATAAACCTACATCACAAGTCAGTTAGGCATAAGAAAAAACTGCATTGAAAGTGCAGCGAAGTAGTTTAGGACGACGATTTCAGGCGGATATACAATATCAAGCATCATCTCACCAAGCTAGATCTTGGGCAAGAACAAAATAACATGGCAGAAGAAAATTATTAGGAGAAAAAGTGAAATATTAGGAGTTGAAGTGATTTGGAGAAAAGAACATCATGGGAAGAAGAAAAATATCATAGGCAGATATAAATTCGAGGCATTCGTTAGAAGTTTTGGAGGTATCACTTCGGCTACATTGCCAAAACGTCTTTGAATGTTATTGGACGCAGCCCGTAAAAAACTCACCCTGTATAATTAATAATTATTTATCAATAAAAAAATAATGTGTTTTGTTTTGGTTATTATTCGACCTTTCTGGTTTCATTTTAGGCGTGGTGGGGACAACAGCATACGCACTCCGGATTATATATAAGACCTCAATGCTGAAGTGCGCATTCAGCGCATATATTATGAAACACCCTGTATATAGCCAAATATAAATTGCATAAAAGAAATATAACAACGTCTCACACAAACGTTAAGCAATAATTGTTCCGTAACCTGTATATTGATGAACCATACATTGATCATTTGAACAATGTATGCACATCACCAAATGTTTATAAAGATAACCTACAAGTTTATCAATTATTTCTCGTGTATAATATATTGGAGTGTTTATAATATTTAATGTTGCTTAACTTACCTTTGCCGGCCAGTTTCTTTCAGAAATATATAACATATTTCCAAACATTCATTCAGTTGTAATTTTCATCCATACAAATATTCAAATTGTTGCTATTATACTAATTGACCTATTTCTTGTCATAATTGTCTTCAACAGAATTATTTTTATAACCTGAAAAAGAAATTTATAATAAATATTATTTTATAATTTTTAATAAACATTAAAATGTAAGCTTTTGTATAAACATGGTAAAGAGTTTATCAGGTGAACATAATTGAATTAGTTGGTGTACTATTAATCACGTGGAGGTTTAGCGGCATAGTATCACCATCGAATGTAATTTACGAGAATTATCGCCGCACCTGTGCAACGATTGCATTATTTATTATTGTTGTCCGTCATCCTACGACCATCACCGAGGTTGGCGAACCTCGGGTAAATAATATCATTACCGCAACCGGATTCGAATCCATCCAACTAATCGGTCGTTTGTATGAATTTTCGGGGATTACCCGTCGATGAATACAGTTTCAATAACAACAAATCTCATAAATAAACGGATGATGAATTATATTGATTTTTTTATAAAATAAAATTAAAAATCGTGCAATATAAGTCCAACATCTCAGTAGTATGTGGTTTAACCTGAGATTCCTGAGAATGACAAAAAACAAAAATTGTTCGGAAATGTTCGAGAATGTTCGGGCGATTTCCGACCTCCGCTATCGATCCCTGTCCGGCCCTTGTATATAGGTATAGGGCGTCCTTATCCGTAAAAACCCTTTTGAAATGGAGATTTGAGGCGACCGCCGAGTACTAGAGGCGCCCCCTTTCCCCGCGCTTGCTAACGAACGGGGCGCCGTGGGCGGCAGGCGCTGGAAATAATCGTGTGCAGACAGAAACAAAACAAAACCGGACCGTTTCAAAGGCGCCCCCCCCTGTTGCCCTATTACGGCCCGTTAACAACTGGAAATTGGACGGGTGCGGAATACCACGAGATGCCTTCGAGAGCAACAGTCAAAGTAGGCGGCCAAAGAACAGAAAGGGATTGTGATCGCAGTTTTTTTCATCTCTACTCTTTTTTTTTTTTTGTTTTACCATACAGAGGTAGACTTCAAAGTTATATACCATATATATCATTAGAAAAAATTACGAGTACCCAATTTGATTTGTTCAACTAAATTTTTTCACATTTTTTTTTCAGTGGTAAAAAATAGGGTCACGATGGGAAATTCGAAAATTTAAATGTAGGGCGCAACAATGGTACCCCCTTCTAATATATGGAACACTTAACAATATTACGAACCCCACCGACGTCGTAGTTTAGCCCCTCCACCCCGGTTTTGGGACGCCCCTCCCGAATATGGCCGCAATATATTCCGTCTATACGTGAAATCAATGTGTTCAGCACGTAGCCATGGAAACGGCCGTGTTTCCATGACGACGGTTTTGCGCTGCAACGACGGCGTCGCGACGCTCGCGCATCAGTGACGGTGGTGGCGCCGTGATCGTCATCATCTGTCCAGCAGCAGTCATCGCGTGCTAAAGCACATTCTTTGCTTTCAGCGCAACAGCTTCTCTTCATAATAATCAATATTCTGGTGTTAATTATTTATGGACTTTGATGGGATGGAGATTAACATGGTTACTTTTTAACCTAAACATACATATACTCAATACATTTTTATTGCCAAGTTTCTGCAAAGAATTCAGAATCAAGAATTTTGACTAAATTTGCAAAAACATCATTGAATTATTTAATACTTGAAATAAAATTGTTAAATTCAATGTTAGGTCAAGATTCTAAAAGGTGATATTAGATATTTTTTTGTGTGTTATTATGAAAGAATAAGCTTTGCAGCACTTTTTTTTTCAGTAGGGTTACATCCCCCGTTTATCACGTCATAAAGCCTCCCCTACAGATTTATGGGTTCAAGCAAACATTCATTGATTATTTTCTGGATACAAAAGAAAGCTTTATATAAACTTGATATATTAACTCAATAGATATACCGCATCAAAATTATTAAAAAGATGTTTTTAGAAACTGTTGCATTAAGTCAAATGAAAAAAAAACCTCAATAACCTTTACATCATTTCAATTTATCAATGTCATAAAACATAATGTGAGTTGTTAACTCGGATTGAACAATAACAATAGAAACATAACAAAATTGTTATAGTGACATTTCAAAATTGTTTCATAAATTGGTGTCGCTAAATAATATGGCTGTTTTGAATGCAACAATTGAATGCTTTGAAGTTCAAATATGGATATTTGCATGCTTTTGACAGTTATTTGACAATTTTATGGATTTTACTGCAATGTCAGTACTGTGTCAGATGTAAAAATATTATAGCGCCAATAAACTAAAACGCTACAATTTTTGATTCCTTTATACCTATTCAAAAAATGATTTGGATAAAAAGAATGAATAAATAAGTTGCCATAAAACACCCACAAGTTTTTGTTTTGCACATTTATGGTCATGTTTTCCTCGAACGAATGTTTTAATATATTATGGGCAGCATCCATAGTTATTTTTTGAGGAGTTGTTAAGAATTGCTAAGGAACTCATATGATTTTCATAGTAATTTGCAATAACCGTTTAGGATTACCTATAATATATTTAATATGCTTTATAATATATCTAATATGTTTTTATTTTGGTCATCTAGAAATAATCGTGAAGTAAATTAAAAAAGATGCCTAAGTGTTTTGCAAATGTTAGTTTTTGGCAAAAATATGGTGTAGATCACTCCACTTCTCTTAAAAACATTTGGACGGAAAAGATGTTCTTTGAGATAATTTACTTAGAGGTATTGATTAAGTCATGTAAGTGTGAAATTTTTAAATCACGTTGTCTTTTTTGCACTTCACTTTGCAGATGCCAAATAGTCGTTGTACAGGGTGGTTCAAATTCGATGTCCGAATAGGCTAACTCGGAAACTATAAGAATTAGAAAAAAAGTAGCTTACATGTCATGATCTCGTTTTTCGAGAAACTAATGCCGAAAACCTCAAAGCGCTATCGTCTTTTGTTTTTCCCCTAGAGGCCAAAATTGAAAATATCGTAAAACCAGCAAGTGCAATTATCTTGGTTATTATTATAGGTGGAGTATTATAACTGAGACATTGTATGGACACTTTTTTACAGAGAATTTCATGACGTAGTCAAAAAAAATTTTTTCGTTTTAGATTTTGACATATCATGACAATTTTTGTTGTTTTAAATGGAAACAACCACTGATTATTCGCTTATTAAATTCGTTATTTTTTTCTGATTACAAAAATATAGGGTTTGACAGGTCTATTTCTTATTGTTTTAGAATAAAGGTAAAAATAGACTTTTTTTAGTGTCGTCAAAGAAATTAAATTTACAGTTTCCTGTAAATTATAACTAAAAATTAAAAAAACATATTTCTGATATTTGAAACAAATACATTTGTTGAATTATTTAATTTATTTTTGTTTTACACAAATGTTGGAATAGATTGCATTATTTCACATTTTTTATTAATATTTAATATTATTAAATGACTTAATAAATTATTCATAGATGGCGGTCATATATTTTTTTTAATTCAAATAAACATAGCAACATTTGTTTGTATTCAATAATTTTCTGAAGTGTCAAATTAATAATCCTGTTTTTTAAGATGTATTACGAAAATTACTAAAAGTTTAACATGTTAGAATGCTAATTAAGTAAATTTTATATAAATTTTTAGTAGAATAATTTTTAGTTGTAGTACCGTAATTTACAGGAAACTGTAAATTTAATTTCTTTGCAACACTAAAGAAAAGTTTATTTTTTTAGCTTTATGCTAGAACAATAAGAAATAGACCTACCTAACCCCATATTTTTGTAATCAGAAAAAAATAACGAATTTAATAAGCGAATAATCAGCAGTTGTTTCTATTTAAAAAAACGAAAATTATCATAATATCTCAAAATCTAAAACCGAAAAATTTTTTTTGACTACCTCATCAAATTCTCTGTAAAAAAGTGTCCATATAATGTCTTAGTTATAATACTCCACCTATAATAATAACCAAGATAATTGCACTTGCTGGTTTTACGATATTTTCAATTTTGGCCTCTAGGGGAAAAACAAAAGACGATAGCGCTTTGAGGTTTTTGGCATTAGCAGTTTCTCGAAAATCGAGATCATGACATGAAAGCTACTTTTTTTCTAACTCTTATAGTTTCCGAGATAGCCTATTCAGACATCGAATTTGAACCACCCTGTACAGGATAAAGAGGATTTGGAATTTATGCCAAGGAAACTGTGATGAATTTGAAAACTTGGGTTTTACAGTAAATTTTGAACAAACCTAAATGTATGTATTGGAGGAGATCAAAAAAAGCTGATAGTAAAAAACGGTGTTGAAATTGAATATAGTTATTTGGAAACAAAAATAACAACGGATGGGAATACAAGAAAGGAAATAAAAAGCAGAATAGGCAAACGAAAAACAACAATTACAACCTGTACTCGATACTATGGTCCAAAAGTATATCACTTGAAAAGAAAGGCTATACAGGGTGATTCTCAACCTATACGCATAAACTTGGGGATTTATTCCTCATGACAAATAATGACTAATTGGTGAAAAAAATTGTAGCAAAAGTTTTTTAATTTCCTAGATATCCTTGAAATTAACTTTCAAATTAACACCTTTACACATTGTTAATGTCGGGAAAGAGATTTTGATTGTCGTCGAAGAGCAGCCTGGCCCAAGTATGTTGCCCTTGCAGAGCAACATGGGGTATCACAATCCACAATTTGGCAAATATTGAAGCACAATCAACATTATCCATATCACATGCACCGTGTACAAGCTCTACTACCAGTAGATCTCATTCCATTCTTGGAATGAAATGGCCCTTTCGTTCTAGATAATCGATTAACTGGTGCTCATTATTTACAATTTTGCACGATAATATACCCAACCTCAATCCTCTGGATTTTTATTTTTGAAGTCACTTAAAAAACATAGTGTACATCACCAAAGTGCTTAATGAGCAAGAATTATGAAATCGGATACATGGTGTTGCCGAGGCAATCCGCTAACATCATGGTTTAAGTCACGCTTGTGGAAGATCGTGGATTCGGCGAGCCTAATTGTGTATACAAGGTGTAGGAAATAACTTCGTACACTTGCTATGATGTTATTTTGAAGTGTTTTATGTATTCTTCATTGAAAGTAAATTTCACGGATATCTAAATCCCCAAGTTTATGCGTATAGGTTGAGAATCACCCTGTATATGTATTTCAGAGTCTTTAAAAAAGTCATTTTATATGGAAGTGAATCTTGAGATGGATTACTGGTGAAGATCAGCTAATGGGAAATAATGAAAGTGTACAAATCAATAACAAAAGATATTCAATAAAACAGTTAAGAGAGACGTTGAGAAAATGTCAGAATTCCAAAACTTGCTTTTTAGAGTGTACCGACACAAAAGAAGGAAACAAGATGTGATACAACCTTAATGCAGATTAAATGACACCCAATCATACATTTAAGTATTTATGACATTTCCATAATTGTTAAGCAAATTCTGCTATCAGCTGCTACGTTTAGTATTTATTACGTTCTATTTTAGTATTTTGCAGTACAACTGACAATTCAAAACTTGTCACTTTGTGGTGGAATATCTTTGGACTTTAATAAACCTCTTTCCTCTTTGGTCGTTTATTAACATTCGCGAAGTGAATTAACAAATAAGACTAATCTACATTAATGTCTATTAGTCAACTTTGCGGCTTTTTAAGAATATTGCTTTACGAATTAGCTGTAGCAAATAACAATCAATTTTGCCACAAGCTTTTCGAAGCGTTATTATAGTTCATACGCTGGAGTAGACAAGTCTGTCAAGAATAACTGTTTTTAATTGCATTAATGTACATTATATTTTGACTACGGTAGATGGAACTATTTATGGTTCTATTTTGAGCTTTTTGACTTTTCAGTCATCTGTCGTATAGCAAATATCTCCGTAACGCTTAAGGCCATAAAAGTACATTTGTTCAGTCTGAAGGAGATTTATTCCGTTTTTGACCGAATGGTACAGGATTAGGTTCGGTGGCCATTTGGAGCCAATACGTCACTAATGATTGCCATGTTCCAGGCACACCCTTGTGTTTCAAATTTCAGGCAACTCATCAGAGTCGACATATAAAGCTGGGCGTTGCTGACAGAAAAAAAAACCGAATAACCGACTGAATAAGGCACACATCTGAATAAGACGATAACGCTTTTTGACATTTCAGTCTCTTTAGAGGTGGTACAACCATTATACAGATGGAGAGCTTAAATAGTTGTGAAGCAAATTCTGCTACTTGGTGCTCCATCAAGTAATCTTCTGGTGTTTTGATGTACAACTAGCTGTATTTTACAATGCATATTTGCTCAGACGAGGAATTCATTCCTTCGATAGTCAGTAATAGGAGGTACTAATGATGAAAATGTTCAAGGGAAATCTATTAAATCTGTCTTTCAGTAACTGAAAACATACGCTTAAAACGACAACATTCCTTCCATCGATAGTTACAGTTCAAGATAATTGATGAGGGTGAATTAATAGAGAGGACAATTAAAAAGACAAGGAATAAAAAAGTGGGTTATGACTAGTTTATGTTAGTGACAGTTTATTAGTACCATGAGCCTACTAATGAAGCATTGGCAGCTAAGAACACATTTATAAGTTATATGATGTATTGATACACAAGATTGATATGAGTGGAATCACAGCATCACAAGGTGGACTAATAAACTCAAGTCTTTACCGTTAAGGTAAGCTGGTTCCTTTTTATAAATCACAACATCATTTCGAATTTCACTGTAAACTTGAAACGTTTTCTCACTTGATAAATTACACGAGATATAGTTTTGATGTGATGTGAGATTTTGTTGTGAAGCCATAATAATGAGAAACAGTGTGTGTAGTGAACAGTTTAAATTTAGGTAAAACGTGGTGATAAAAGGTCGACGGACAGCTGGTAACTGAATAACGAGGGGCGAAATATTGCCTTTTTAATGTCCGAGCGAGCACGTCGTAAATCCGCGCGAATGGTCTATAAATTGTTTCGCACTTTCGAAGTGTGGCGGCTGCGCCGGGGTACGGTCATTTAACATTGATACCGTGACGACGCGGTCTCTCGTCAAACTTTTATGATAATCGACGGTAATTAGCATGAAATTGTGTTTTCCTTTCTTTCTTTTTAGATTGTTTTTGATGTTTATTAAAAAAAATTACATCAAAAACGAATACTAAAATTAATAATAATTATAATTACAGTTAAATCTCGATATAATGGACTTCGACAAGCTTGGAGAGGTTTTTGCGAGGAGGTGGTTAAGACCTCACGTCTTAACAAAAAAGCGGCCAAAACCACAGCTGTGACATTCTAAAAAAGAACGACGGCAGTTTTGCCAAGGATCTAGAAGAATCATTGCACTTACTAATGGTTGTTCATTTTCCAGGTTCTCTGCAACATTTTTCAACGCTTCCACACCAAGTGGAACCATGACTATAAATAGCCAGCCAGGTTGTACAGAACGAGTTGATAGAGTGGGCCGTTGGCAGTTTTGAGCCAATACAAAACTGCCAAAACACACTTGATAAAGGTTTTTAGAGCTTGTTTAGACTTTAACTATATCCCCATCAGCTGGAGGAGAGTAAGTAACCTTTATCCTAAATCCTTTTGACCAATTAGTCTCTCATCTTCCCTTTTAAAGACACTTGAAAGACTTTGTGATCATTACATTGGAGAAAATACGTAATGTAACGGTAGTTATAGTTTTAGCGCTAGATTGCTGTATATTTTTTATTGAGCTCAAAGTAGAACTAACACTAGACCTAGAACTAGAAACATTAGGGTTTAGCCGTCTTAAGAGACGTGCGGGTAAACCCAAATGTTTCTAGTTCTAGGTCTAGTGTTAGTTCTAATGCTAGTGTTATTTCTAGTTTTAGTTGTTATTCCTAGACATAGGAATCATCCTAGGCAAACCCTTCTCATGGAATAGACATCTGCAGGGAGTTTTACACAAAGCTAGATTATCCTTATGGACTTGTCGTAGTCTTTGTGGAAAAAATTGGGTTCTTACCCTTGAAACACTGCAGTGTCTCTATGTGACTATGTTATACCTATGATCACATACGGAGCGGCAGCGTGGTATAGGAAAGCCCGACAGACTTCAGTTATCAGTAAACTTTCACGAATTCAACGAGTAGCTGGATTAGTAATCCCTGATGCGATAAGCACAACGTCAACTCTAGCAATGGATGTTCTGCTGGCATATCTCTTTTGCATTTGCATATAGAGAAAGTGACTAGAACTACCAATTGCAAGTTTAACCTTTGAGCGGGCGCGTGTCATAAATTTTATCTACAACTATTGAATTATCTATTCGTTATACATTTGATTTTTGACAGGTAATGACATGCATTACTCATGACTGACAAAGTGTTGAATAATGAAGCCATTATTCCACAGTTCTGACACGGCCTACTAATCAAAAAATAAAATATTAACAGAAATGAGACAGCTTTCTTATATTGAGATTATGTCTGAAATGTCTATCAAGTTTATTTTTTTTCCTTTTTTTGATTTTTCTTTTCAAAATTAAATAGTTGTAAATAAAGTATAGTATTCAACTTGCGTATAATGGATGTTACCCACTCAGATTACTTCATTTTCGTGGGTAACAGCCGCCATTGTACGCTTGTTGAATAATATACTATTATCACATCAGGTCCGTATTAATAAGTATTACGTTATTTTTAATAAAACAGTTAAAACACACATTTTTCTAGAGTAAGGTATATACTATAAGGTAGTCGGGTAAACATTCGGGTTTAGCCGTGCGTCTCTCAAGATGGCTAAATCCAAATGATTTTAGTTCTAGGTATTGTGTTAGTTCTAGTCATAGTGCTAATATAAAACTAGAACTAACACCAGACCTAGAACTAGAAACATTCGGATTTAGCCGCACGTCTCTCAAGACGGCTAAACTCGAATGGTTGTAGTTCTAGGTCTTGTGTTAGTTCTAGTGATAGTGCTACTGTAAAACTAGAACTGACAGTAGAGCTAGAACTGAAGACGCACGGCTAAACCCGAAACTTTCTAGGTCTAGTGTTAGTTATAGTTTTAGTTCAAAAAAAAATATACAACAGTAATATCTTATGCTAACTAAAGTAATGCTACCTACCATTGTCACTAGAACTAACATTACACCTAGAACTAGAAACATTCAGGTTTAATCGTCTTAAGCGTTTGAATATATTGAATATTTCTATAAACTCACGAAAAACCGAAAAGATAGAAATATTGAAAAGGTGAAAAAATTGTCATTAAAAAGCTATTTTTCAAAAATGTGCAAACGATCCGATGATTCAAAACCTGTTTATAATACATTTACATCACTAATACAGGATCGCTGATATGTATGGAAACGGTCAGATATCTCCTAAAGTAAGATAGCTAGCAAAAAATGTTGAAATACAAAACTGTTGTGTTTTTTTTAAATCTATTACAATAAAGACAAATTAAGTATACGGGGTCAGTCAAAAAGTTATGACAAAACAAAAGTTACGTTTTCTTTAATGGAACACCTGTATATTATTCCATATTTCAGTTCATCTCGAAATTCTAAACAAAATTGATGTAACACAGCAGACCTTAACTTAACCGTTTTCCAGATATTCAGCTTTAAAAATTTACGAGTTATCTAATTAGTGACGTAATTTATCATTAGGCGGAAGTTGTTTAAACTATTTTTGTATTTTTGACATGTGTTACGTCATTACGTTGCAATGGAGATGAGAAATTTTCAAAGATACCATATTTTTATGTAATTTATAAGAGTAATTTTCAAAGTTCAATATCTCGAAAAACGGTTAATTTTAGGTTTACGATGTGCTATATGAATTTTGTTTAGAATTTCGAGATGAATCGAAATATGGGATAATATACAGGTGTTCTATTAAAGAAAACTCAACTTAGTTTCGTCATAACTTTTTGACTCACCCTGTATACTTATTTTGTCTTTATTGTAATAGATTTTAAAAAACACTAAAACTTTTGTATCTTAAGATTTTTTGCTAGCTATCTTACTTTAGGAGATTCCGTGCATATCAGCGATCCTGTATAAATACATTTTTGTTTTCATCATGTTCAAAATACATAGTTACATGTATACTTTAGCATTAAATCCTTTCAAATACATAATATAAAGAGATATATTGTAAAAACGAAAATTGTCATAAATCTTATGACAGCGCGCCCGCTCGAAGATTAAGCAATATGTTCATAACTGCTCCGACATGTCCTACCAATGGGTTGCAGAAGACACTATAAGCACTGATATTGTGCTATCAATGCCGTCAGATTTAACGGGATCTTGTGATTAATGCTTGATGCCAGATTGTACTGCCTAAACGACAGTCCTGGATAAAAACGAAAATTCTCCGGTTCAGGCAAATATTTGCATGTTCGCAGATGAATCAAAAATGCCGGAAGAGGTCGAGGTAAGAGTATACTACAAGACGCCTCGGATTAAGCAAGCTTATAGCCTGGATACGTATTGTACTGTATTTCAGGTCTCTCCTTCCTGAGAAAGGGGTGAAATACATGACAGTACGATTTTTCTCAAACAGTCAAATCGCTCTCCAGACGCTACAGGCTCTGGTTAATGACTGTAAAAGAACTTTCAACACAATGAGGTCACTCTGGGGTTGCTGGCAATGAAGCGGCAGATGAGAGCAGAGATGAGAGAGCAGCGCTAAATCGTTTATGGGGCCAGACCCAGCAGTTAGTACATCATTTGCTATGGCCAAACATAGAATTGGACTGTGGGCTAAAGAGAGACTTCGCCACTGTGGACCAGTTCAGCTGGAATGAGACACGCTAAGTTGTTTATTAACACCGCTTCTGTCAAACCAGGGAATATTTTAGGACTTGCTCGTAGCAGCATTAAAGTTCTAATGGGCGTCTTTATTGGGCACTGCAGATTAAAAACACATCACAACTTGTTGAGGCTTGACACGAGGTGACAGTTGGGCATGTTTTATGCCACTGACCTGCTGTTAATCAGATTCTCGATTTTTGGGTCGCATTTTATCTCCCCAAAGGATCTGAATGAGTTTTCACCGAGCAAGGCATTAATGTTCATTAAGAGATGTTCATTATTAATGTTTGCGGTGTAATATTCTTCATTTCAGACTTTTGGCTATAACGGACACTCCCTTCCCCATATTAATCCATTATATCGAGCTTTTACTGTAATAATTTTTTTTGTTGGAAAAATGTTTGGCCTCATCATAACGAAAAAAATTGTTTACTACGTATAAATAATTTCAATTTTCTTTTAATTAATAAATAACAAGTAAAATTCATGACTACGATACTACTCTATCTAACCAAAAAATCTTGCGTGTTTCCATATTATAATATAATAAATTGTATAATAGATGTTATCGCGGTAGAAAAATGATTAACATGTTAGAACAAAGGAGGTTTTATAAACCTCATAACATTTTTCACTTTGTGCTCCTATATAAAATGAAGAAGTTTCTTCTAAATAAGTAAAAAAAAAGTTAGATATTTTTATACATAAAGTTAAATAATGATTTTTAAATAAAGACTACATAAAAAAGTTACTGTTACTTACGCCACCTATCGAGCGGGAGACAAACCAAATTTTATGGGGGAATTTTATCGCCCTTGGTCATAAAGTTATACTGTATTCCCAACTTTCGTTTTACTTTAAATTTGTTATAACACTCAAACTATTTTGTTTATAAAGGGCATTAAGGTCCAATAAGAAATACAATGCGTTGTTATTTCCAAGAATATATTTATTGTAATTAATTCCTTCCTTTTTTTGTGTATAAAATAATTAATTACAAAAAAATCTTTATTTATTTCTTTTTAGGATATAATACTAGAAACTGAACACTTAATAACTTCAAACAGCAACTTCTCATCACATCGTTTTAAGAAAGAATTTTTTTAACCAAAAATTTGAAAAGAAACTTATTAAATATTTATATCAATTATATATTTAATAATGTATAAACCTTCCTGGAAATATAATCAAAAATTTAAAAGTACGTCTAGTACTTACATTTTTTTATCCATTTTTAATTCTTCCTGACATTTGGTCCTATTTTGAAATTCGGTACAAAGTAGATGGTCCAAGACGGATTCTCGGACGGTGATTCTCGACGAGTCTTCTCCTCCAGGTCCCAGGTTGGTTCCTGGTGAGTCCTTGAACCGTCCGCAGGCAACTGATCCATTTTCGACGCCGGCACCGTACATATCTGATAGCCATTACTCGCGCACAAGCACAGAACACCTGCCCGAGTGTTGCAGGTCGTCTCTCTCACATCGTCCGGGACTTCCCCCCACTGCGTCGACGTCAACGTCGCCTCCACCCCCCCCCGAGGATGAACCCTACACTTCGAATCCCCATCCCTTTTTGACGACCCCCTTTTCGAGGACTGTGGGCGTTGGGAGCAATCCGGGAACGGGAGACCTTTATTTGCCCACCGCCCCCAAACCACCCCCGATCTTCATGAATTACAAATTATGACAGATTTTAACTTTTTTTTCGGAACGTTTTTACAATTAATTAGTGGCCCCGGTCACCGGAGGTGACGTGGTTTGATTTGAAAAATTCAAGTTCCCTCTTTTTAATAATTACACGAAAGAGGGGTGTTAATTACTACAACTAGAACTTTAGAAAAAAAAACACAGTTTTGTTGAATAGAAAACTTTTTTTGCGTTGTTGATTGCTTTTCCATGAAATAATTAGAGATTTCTCTTTTTACTGTAGCTCTTTATAGAGAGATATTGAATGGATTTTAAAAACGCGTTTTGATTTAATTTGCAATAATTATAATAAATAATTTTTCTGGGATTATATTAGAATAATTCTTTGATAGATATGGCTAGTTAAAGTTATTTCATTTTCCAAGCACAATATTATTCTAAGTATCTTTACACTGGATGAAAAGTCTTTTAGTTGATTACTGCAGACACTCTTAAAAAATGATAACACTAAATCATTTTAAGTCAGTCTTGCTTGAACTTTTTCTGTTACAATTTCATTAAGAACATAATAATGATGGGTATTGCGTTCTGATTTATAATTTTGAATGGAAGCTTATTCAATCATTCAAAACGACAAATTTAGTCTTGGTGGTGACGGTGTGTTCACAATGTCACTGTAAATTATTTCCCTTGAAAATTTGGGATCATTCCTTAGAACTGTTCTGATGAGAACTGTGAATGATAGTGGCTGATACAAAGTGGTTTAAAGCTAATTATACAACAGTTAAATTGACTGATTTAATTGTTATGGCTAGAATATGGATACTACGGCTACTTTGAACGATTACTTTTAGTGTTTGTCCAAAAAAAGTATATATACATATAGCATTTTGAAAATTGTTGAGTCTTCTTCAAAATATAGTAAACCTTCTTAATGAATGTTGATTTAACCTTAATTTAGCTGAAATTTAACAGAGTCAATATAAATTAGCTTTTACTGAGTTTTCTTGTAGTTGTGATGATTAATTATGTACGATTTTACCTGGCATCAAGTAATTTATAATTCCTGCACTTTCAGGGCTCTCAATAATTATGGCTTAGTTGTGCTAAGATTTGTTTTGCCAAACCAAATTGACACTCTTCTTAATAAAGGAGCTTGATATCAGTAACGCTATGTATTATTCTCGCTGGAACTTAGATAGAGCAACTGATTTCTGCATCAATATTGTTCAATCATTCAAAATTCCACATTAAGCTCAGGTTGAAAAATTTTTTACTGTGTACAACGGCAAAACGTCATTTGAAAAAAATTGAAATCTAGCAAAAACAAATAAGATTTATGAATTTTTAAACATTTTCCTACCCGATTCGATACATTGTTTTTAGTTCTTAATTCTTAGAATACTATTTAACAATGCTCAACAAAAAAATCCAGAAGAGGTACATTGAGCGACGTGGCTCCTCGGAAATACCTTTGGAAAGAGGTCTAAAAGCTTCCGACATTTCTCCGCCTTTGTCAATTTGATAATAGAATAACGCATAAAAAACCAGAGTTCGTGGAACTGCTTATGTCGGCATTTTCAGAATATCGTTTTCAGAGACTTAATTGGTTGAAGTGTTTTAAAACTAAATTTACATAAAAACTGCATGGCAACAAATTCAGAATTCATTCCATCGTTTTACATTAAAGCAAAGTGTTTCAACTAAGTCATTAAATCATGTATGGCAGAAAAGTCGAAATGATTTTTATTTATGGAGAAAGTGGCAGAAAAGTTGCTGATAGCTCGAGCTTTGTATCGAGAACGTTTTCTTCATCGAAATACGCCTTCGAGAAGTACCTTTTACAGAGTTGTGAATGATTTCACTAACACTGGAAATGTGGAATCAAAAAAAAGAACTCGGCGAGCAACTGTAACTACGGAAGAAAAGGAAATTGCGGTATTAGCTAGCGTTAAGGTAAATCTTCAAGTTAGCACTCGACGACTTGCAATTGACGCCGGAATATTGAAGATCAGCATTTTAAGAATATTATTCATTGCATTAACAGCTTTATGGAGGTGATTTTGAAAATCGATTAATATTTTGTCAATGGGCACAAGAACGAATGAGGTTGGACGTCAATTTCTTTGGTAACGTGCTATTCTTGGACAAGTTAATAGATATAACATGCACTATTGGAGCGTTGAAAATCCGAGATGGTTGCGTGAAGTAGAACATCAACGACCTTGGTCGGTTAATGTTTGGTGTGGCATAATTGATGATAAATTGATCGGTCCATACTTTATTGATGGTATGCTGAATGGGGAGAAGTACCGAAATTTTTTAGATGACGTCTTACCAATGTTACTTGTAGATTTGAGCAGGGAAGCAAAACAATATATATGGCTACAAAATGATGGGTGTCCAGCACATTTTTCACATATTACACGTGAAGCTTTAGAGCGGGATTATGCTTCGCGATGGATTGGAAGGGTAGGTCCAATTTCCTGACCTGCCAGATCACCTGATTTAACACCTCTTGATTTTTTTTTGTGGGGCGTCCTTAAGGATAATGTTTATCGCGAAGTACAGACTACGCCAGAAAACATGAAAGAGCGAGTAAGAAATGCATGCAGAAATAGTAGACAAGAAAACCTTTTAAGATGTAAAGAAAGTTTTAGTAGAAGGATTAATAAATGTATTGAAGTGGGTGAGGAAATATTTGAACATTTATTATAAATTTTATACTTGTTGTTGATTAATAGTATAGTTTAATCATTTTTAGACTATTAAACAATATTTAGACTATTTGAATAAAAAAATTATTTAGATTTTGTCTACAAAAGATGTTTCGCCGTCGTACTGGCAAAACCACACGGTAATTTTTTTTAATTATTTTACTTTTATCCATAGATTCAGATTTTGCAATCAAAAACATAGGGTGCCATTTAAAATTTTGGTCGTGACCTTCATATGACCTTGAAAATAAGGTTAAGGTCAAAAAATGTTATCGTCATATGATTTCTTGACCACTCTGTATAGTACGGGTTTGAACTTAAAATGTTCTGCACAAGTTTATACGTACTCGTTCAGAATGGTTCTGTATGGCAGCCTAATACCACGTGGGATTCCATCATAAGATGCATTAGTGTTTTTTCAAGTCCATCTCAAACACAATGAAAACGTCAGTTGTTTTAATTAATAAACTTAAAGTCCTGAAACATCATAAACATTCCAAATTGATGTCGTATAATATTAAGAATCTATCAATATCATTAAAACTTTTATAATATGAAAGATGGCTAAAGTGCAGTCATCAGTCAGTCAGAAACTGAAACCAATGAATTATATTTTTAATTACATCAGTCCATGACAATATTACACTTACACGAAATGTGTTTAGTGGAAAAGTAGACTTCAACATATACATACATAAGTTACTACTACTTATTATTTCTTCATTATTCCTAAATCATCTTATACTGGTTATGTAGCTTTAAAAGATGACCATTCTATTAATATTTAAGGGGTAGGAAACGGCTAAAGTTGCATACATTTTTCGTACTAATCAAACAGAAAATGGCTCCAGAAATGTTGAATGTTGAATGCAAAACATTACTCATATATACCGGGTATTTCATATAACTCGCAATATATCAATGCAGTAACCATAGTTACGAAACTACTATGCACTTGCACTGTCCCATATAAAATGTAACATAGCTTAATAGTACAGGCATTGGGTAGTTTTACAAAGAAAATGTTTTGCTTGGAAAAGGTGACGTTCTTATGATAACTCTGAGTTTCCGTCTTATGAGACGCACAGCTAAACCCGAATGTTTCCGGTTCTAGTGTTAGTTCTATTTTGCATTCAATAAAAATATATCATAATTTAACGCTAAATAACAATTAAAACTAGCACTAACACTAGACCTAGAACTAGAAACATTCGGATTTAGCCGCACGTCTCTCAAGACGGCTAAACCCGAATGATTCTAGTTCTAGGTCTTGTGTTAGTTCTAGTAATAGTGCAAGTGCAAAACTTTTAATTCAATAAAACATACAACATAAGTGATATTTTATGCTAACTAGCGGTCTTTCCAGCCATCTTAAGAGAAGATAGGCTAAACGGAATGTCTAGTTCTAGGTCTAGTGTTAGTTCTAGTGCTAGTGTTAGTCTAGTCTAGGTTTTACTGTAATGTAAAATTATATTGACATGTTGCATTTTATGTGGGACAAAGTAAGTCCTGGTTTCTATGGAGATATATTTTTGTATATTGTATCTTAAGTGAAATTGACTGTATACATATACTCAAAACAGTTTTTCAGCTTGATTTTTGCATGTTTCAATTTTTAATACATTTCATTTTTTAATTTATACCTTGTTTGATTCTAATGTATGCTTATTTATTTTTACCAGTCGTGTCTAAAAACGTGTTTGCATACGAAACGATCGGATGTTTCATCTTATAATGTACATCCAAGTTTTACATCAATATTGTGCAATCTTAATATAGCTATTATATTTTTAATAATTTCAGATTAAGTTTTGTACAGAATCATTGAGAATGTTACTGAGGAAGCATCATGTAATTTTTTAAAGGTTCAATCTTATTGCGCACACTTATCTTTATATCTATCCAAGAACATATTAGAACATCTATTCCAAAAATGATTCAGAAATATTTATGATCGATTTTAAAATCTATTTGATCGTATTGGATGATACAAATTGTCTAATTGTTTAATGAATTCAGTTTCGGTCCAATTTACCGTATTGCAACCAATTCTATTACGTTAGGATGTTTGTTGCCAAACATCCCCTAATTCCGATACGGGCCCTTCGGGATTATCCACACGAAGAGATAAACACTCTTTCGTTCAACAAAATAGCATGTCAATTAAACGATTTTAAAATATAAATAGCGCATCCATTATAATACCTGAATAATAAACCGATTTTATTGTGCCGGATATGAATGAATAAACCATCAAAACCAATTTGGTCGAGTTTTGCGGGTCTGATGCACACCAGAAATAGAAATCCATGACCGGAGCAGATGAAACCATCCCTTGGGGATCCCAACGAACATGGAACTGTTTGGATTGATCACAGTGTGTTTTGTTTATTGAGTGACATAACTTTAAAAACATGATTGGCGATAAAAGGTTTGTTTTTAACATTAATAAAACAGTATTTTGTACACACTTTTAAATCTTTCCTTTCAGTTATCTTTCCTTGATGTTAGAAAAGGATGAAATATAATATTGCAAGTCAGTAAAGGATAATTGCATTCTAGTGTAGTATTGCTATGTGTATAGAGCGGCTTTAACATGAATTCGAGAGCTGCAATATTTGCCGCACCGCTCGATAAAATGATGGAGGCATCAACTATTTGTTCTCTCCGAGTGTTGGTATAAGCGATGAAATTCGAGAACAATCCGTTTGGAATTTTTGACGTTTTGTTTTTGGGCTGAAGATTGAAATTTGTTCGAAACAAAACAAAAGAACATCTCTGTAGGTAGTTTTATGTTTTAACCATAACTTGGAAGCTGGATAAATCAAATTTGAAAAACCGAATTAATTCAAATTCAAATTTTTTTATTGGGCATTACTTTCTTTTTGAATTTATGTGAGTTTGCTGAAAATGATTTTCTTTTATTTCGTTATATTCATTAATTTTTTTTTGTATTAAATATGCACCTCCAATAAGGTAATGCATATGGGCACTGTAGTTGGGTAACGAACGGTAGTTGGCGCTGCTGCGTTCCGGATTAATCAATACGATCTTGTCGAATCCTTTGTTGTTTACAAGAGGCAAAATAAACGAAATCTTACAATTAGAGTAAATGATCCATTAGGGAAATTAATTCGTTTCCTTTACTACAAAACAAACTAATATTGTAATAAAGATAATTTACTTGCTATTTCCAGAATAATCTTGGGCATTAACAATTTATCTGTTTGAGGAAATGAAATCAACCAATATCTTTTATAAAATTGATAATAATTTGAAAATTATCAAAAAAAAAGGTAATATAAAGTTTTTTTAATTTAAATTTAAATCTAGAAACTTCTTTCGTACTTGGTTTTAATAAACATTTCAAAAGTTTTTAATTATTTAAATTTAGGATTATTTTAACAACGCTATTTATAAAAGCGTTAATTATTATTAGTTAATTAAAATATGTTACCTTATTGATGTAACATTTTAAATCTGTTATTTTTGGTGGATATTGATGTAACTAGTTCAACAAGCTTTACTTATGGTAATCAGTAATCATCCATGCAACCTAGAAGGATTATTCTGTTTTAGTATTGTTTACATTTTATCCCATCGGTGACCTTCTTTGCTGTTGTAGCTCATATGTTATTAATTAAGTACTTTTATAATAATAATTCCGCTTTCTATAATATCACTACGAATTGATGTTGGTACTAATCGTCGTGTAATCTCATATTGTCGCAACAAATTAAGTGAGGGTAGTTTCACATTTTATGCACGACCGCTTCAGCTCTTTCGGCAATTAAATCTATTGTTATAAAATTGTTACAAACTTTAAATCCAAATAATTTATTACAAAATTAATTTCGAACAACTCGTTGTTAAATGTAGAAAGTTTTGTTATGTGGTTAGAGTTAGATTCAAATTTGAATCTGCATCAGATTTAGATTTGTAAAATTATAGTTGATTAGGTAGGCATTCAATATACCAATTAACTAAAGCTGAAATTGCAGGTAATGTGAAAACCTGGAACTACTCGAAGTAATTCGAGCAAACCCCTTAGTACACTCCATGTCTATCGGTGAACTCAAATTTGCAGAATTTTTGAATTTACGTGATTTTTAATAAGAAATGTAAAATTTATTTTTTCAAGAACCAATAACTGCAGCACGTTGCGACTACTCTACATAATTAGAACATGCCCTCCAATAAGGAACCAGCATACAGAACTACTCTAAATCGAATCCAGATTTGCCGCATTGAATTTTGAATATCATGTGATTATTAACAATGAACGTAGAAATTATTTTCGCAAGGACCAGAAACTGCAGCAAAGTTGAACTATTCTAGATAGTTCAATCAGTAAGCTAGATTTTTCCTAGGAGCAGATGAATTTATCATTTTCGATGTTATTAATTGTAAACTTTGGATTTATTTTCTTTAAAAGCAGATAATGTAGCACCCTGCAACTACTCTAGATATTTGAGGAGGCCCTCTCAATCATTCCTTGTCTGATATAAGTACGAAGGCTTTCACGACCGGTGTTAATTAAACTAAAATTAGAACTACCACTAGTACTATCACTAGAACTAGCACTAAAAGTGTCACTTCGAACTTGTTTCTAAATAAGGTTGCAACATGGCATTCGAAACATTCACCATTAAAAAAAAATGCACGGCTTAACACAAAAGTTTCTAGTTCTAGGTCTACTGTTAGTTGTAGTTTTAGTTTAATTCCTTGTCTATCCACTCACCTAGATTTGTCGAAGAGGCAGAGGGATAAATTTTTGAATTTACCTGATTTTCAATAGTAAACGTAGAATTTATTTTCTTAATAACCAGAAATTACAGTATTCTGGAACTCCAAATCATTTCAGTGTGTCCATCATATCTGAGAGCGGTAGAAAGAAATTATGCAGGAATCCCCTATTTCTTCTTCTGTGGCTTTATAACCTAAGTCGGGCCATGGGTTGCCTTAACTTTTGCCTCCACTTCCCCCTGTCTGATGCTGCTTTCCTTCAACACCCAAGGCCCAGAAGATCCCATGCGTCATCGCTTATTGTGTCTTCTCAGTGTTTCCGTGGTTTGATCACACGATCCTTCCCAGCGTTCGTGCATTCATCACATGAATTCAGAGAGGGTAACATTTTTGTCCTGTATTGGTCCTAGAATTCTATGCAAGAAGATATGAAAAACACTTGATCTGTTGGTGTAATGTATTGTTTTAGATATCCTATCTTTGTTTGTTGGTGTAAGTCTTGTGATGTGAATACATGGGCTAGTGTAAAGTACCCCATGTGGTTGTGTTACTCTTTTATTTATTTTTATGTCGTTCGTACCAACCTTAGGCTGGCAAAGCGTGCTGCCAGCAGAGTTCCCTGTGCACCCGAGCCGATAATTACCCCTTCATTAGCTACTCATATCAACATGATTAAGCACATTACCCACAAAAAATTCCTAAACGCGTGGGACAAAACCCCGGGCTACTATCTTGCCAAGGATTTGTTAAAATATCCTTCGAAATCTACAGCTCAGTTTTTCATAGGGCTTGGCAAAAACGCCCTTCGATTAGCCACAGGTCTCCTCACGGGACACTGTAAGGTAAACAAGCACCTTCACAATATGAAGCTTGCAAATTCTCCTCTCTGTCGAGCCTGTGAACAGGACGACGAGACCGCTAGACATCTTGTGTGATTGCCCCTCTCTAGCAGACCTCAGAATGAGGACCCTCGGAGAGGCATGGCCGACCACAGATGATATCAGGAACTTACCTCTGAGTAATATCCTGGCCTTCGGTAATTCCCTAGGCTGGTTGATGTGAAAAGAGGTTATGTTGGGAGTATGCACAAGGGGTCCAATGGGGCCTAAGTGCGGTGTGCGGGAACGCATGCACTCCCGTTTCCTTACATACATGACCTCCAAATCCGAAAATTGTTTAGTCTTTTCACTGTTGCATGATAAAGTTCTGTTTTTGTGTTGGTAGAGTTGGTGCCAGCTCGTTCCCGTCGTCACGTTTCAGTTCATGTGTTGTTGTGAAAGAACCTGTTTATTCAGATTCTAGGCAATCCCCTATTCTCCTATATTGAGTGAATTCTTGTAATTTTCACCTATATTTAGTTGATTGAAATCGTATTTCTTATGGCAGAAAGAACAATGACTGCATTTAATTCCTAAGTAATTACACAGCTTTGTTTAGTGTATTTTGATTTTTCGTTGTCCTTGAAGTTTCGTACACTGAAATGGTCTATCTGGGGAAGAACGTCATCATGCTGAAAAGGTCAACAATATTGCTTTAATATTCGGTAGTGCAACATTTGCCAAACTTTAAAAAGAAATTCCTCATAATTAAGTTGCAATTTTGTCAATTACAACCATTAGAACAAAGATGAAGGTATCTATAGGTAATCCTATTTTGATTGAATAATACTTTTTCTAAATTCATATGGTTTTTGCAGACGGTCTTTAGATACACGAAGAATATGAAGAAAGTAAACTGAAATATCAAACCAAAATTTTGCAAAAAAAGAATTATGGCAAGTTTTATTACTATACCTGATTTACCGGTGCTATTGTTTCTTATTATACAGTAGGGAAATCTTTGATTTAAGTTCTGGCCTCTAAACTCGGGCAGCTGCATCGTTTCGCTAATCCTATACAGCGCAGCCATTGGTAAAGAAGATCAAACCTGTACCAAGATTAAGTCAGTTT
This sequence comes from Onthophagus taurus, assembly GCF_000648695.1. Lineage (NCBI taxonomy): Eukaryota > Metazoa > Arthropoda > Insecta > Coleoptera > Scarabaeidae > Onthophagus > Onthophagus taurus. Next base: position 38,917 of record NW_019280934.1, read on the forward strand.
CTATCATTTGGACATCGATAGAAATATATGATAAGATTCCACAATCAGTTAGGTTGCCTACCTATAATAAACAATATAGGTCTGTTGCAAGTAACCAATTATAATAGGACTAACATAAGAATATCTTCAAGTTTCAACCTTCTTTCGCAAATTAATAAATATATCTACAAGTGATTCCTGGAACACGAGTACTAAAAACTATAATCCAACCATAAACGAATAATCTGTGAGGCTTCTAAATCGAAAATTGGATGGAATTAATTACATTTTTTTTACGTTGAAATGTCATTTTCGTCGATTTTGACCATCCTATGCGTAGGATGTGCGAATTTACAATCCTTAAATTGGCTGACATGCAAATCACGAAAATGCATAAGAGGCGTATACTATGCAAATTTTTTTGAAATTTTATTTGATGTTGAATTGTCAGTGACTTCATTATTTCCTTTTTGTTTTTAACGATTGATTGTTAAATAAAAATGCCTAATTATTCTAACGTTGAAATGACCAATATGGTTTTGATCTATTATTATCTTTACGGGTTTTGGATGATTACAGAATGATTTTTTTTTTCGTTTTTTAGTACCTGTCAAATTGTTGTAACAGTTGGTAAGATTAACAAAGAATTTTGCTTTTTCAAACACTGATTTTTGTGTTTTCTTTTTCACTGTCGATATTCAAAAAGACAGAAAGAATACAGTTTGGGTTTGTATTTAATTTTTGGGTTTTGATATTTATTTATAATACATAATTGAAATAAAACTAATTAAAAATTTCGTAACCTCAACTATCTTGTTACTGAAAATGTTACTAAAAATCAGCTGTACTTCAAATGTTGGTTTTTTTGGCAAAGATTCGCCCAATTTTTGTATTCGAATGCAGAAATTGTTATTTGTTTAAGAAGATTATCCAAATATCAATATCCCAGCTATAGGGGTATAAACAATTAATCTAATTGAGCTTAAAGAATATGATCAATATATACAGGGTGTATCAGGTATGAGTAGAAAAAATTTGAGGGGTTATTAAAACATTCTTATAACACAGTGTCCCATTCTTTGTCCTTCTTAAGATATGATACCATAAAGTTAAGGATTCACAAGTTTGATTACTACTTATTGAATTATACTAAGCAGACTTTGCTTTGCAATTTGTAATTTGTTTCTAATTTTGCTGTTTTTAATATAATAAGCAAGTTTATTTATTAAAACTAAAATTTGTGTACATTTTCACATTAAAGAGTGATGAAACAGAATTGATAAATTTATTCGTATAAAATAAACAACCTCTAAAAAAATATCTCAAAAATGGCTTTTATGTGTCAAATTAAAGCTATGTACAGTTCTGTTCAGATATAATGCGAAAAGAGCCGCTCGTAGAGGCATAAAATTGTACTAGAAACGACCTACGTTCACGAGGCACTCAATTCAGGTTTTACCTGCACTGTAGTGTTGTAAAAGTTCCGAACAGGCAAGCGGAGTGATGTGATTTATGACCAAGATGACTGAATCACTAAGAAAAATTAAGAAAATAAATAAGTATAAGCAATCCATTTACTTTACACAATTCCTGTAGTAAATGAAAATAATTACTAATAATTACTGTATTACTTTGGTAATACAGTGGAACGATAAGTCGAACCTCATAAGAAATGAAAATTATATATTGACAGTAAGTTATATAGGTGTCCGGTATCTTCCGCATCAGAGCATTATACGGTTGTAGGATACATTATTCTGAAGCTATTCTAATAAAATAAAATTAACACATTTAAAAAAAGGGTGATCCATTCTTCGGCCCACTTCAAACTGGGACGGTTTTACCTGGCTTAAGGAAGAGGGTAACTTCCTTTAGTCTCAGAAATCGAATTGAATAGAAACAAAAAATGTCTCCGTCTTCTTCCAGTATCAGCGTCATGTCGGAGCTAACAGCGGACGATTCGCATTAAATCTGAACAGAGCTGTACATACGCAAAGCCTGCTTAGTATAATTCATTATACAGCAGTACTTAAACTTTCAAACTCTTAACTTTATCGTATCATATCTTAAGAATGGTAAAGAATGGTACCTCTTGTTATAAGAATTTTTTATTGACAAAAAGGGACCCTATAACCCATCAAATTTTTTCTACTCATACCTGATACACCCTGTATATATTGATCATATTCTTTAAACTCTTCATATGATCTCTCAAATTTCAGATTCTCACTTCTTGATTATTTATAAACCCATATTTGTCTATTCGAATTCTTTTTGTAAAATAATAATAATAATGATAATTGACAACATTTTCTTTGATGATGACCGTGTGCCGAAACTAGTAAAACAGAAAATAACAATTATAGACCCATTCAAGTACATATTCGTGATACAGCCAAAAAGATAAATAATTGTAATCACATTCATTGAATTAATACAGTATTACAGTGAAAAGTCAATAGCAAATACAAAAATAAATATGTATATATAGGTATTATAAGTATAATAATAAAACTAATTAACTTTGTTACTCCACAAACTGATCTTGCATATAATCAGACCATACATAGTAGGCTTTCTTGACCAAATTAGACTTCACACATTTTTTGAAGTGTCCTCGTTCCCTAGTTTTCATTTTTTCTGGCAACTTGTTAAAAAATGTAACTCCCCAGAAATCAGCATGTCATTTAGTTGCTTCTATGNGGTCACTTTGCTTATAAGGATTTTTTTCCCAAACCTCTTGGCCTTACCGTTCTAGAGATACAGCCGCTCCGTACGCTTAACGGGACACCCTGTATATTGATCATATTCTTTAAGCTCTTCATATGATCTCTCAAATTTTCCATTCTCACTTCTTGATTATCTATAAACCCATATTCGTCTATTCGAATTCTTTTTGTTTTGTATAAAGTGAGGTGTAAAGTGCAAATAATGATAATTGACAACATTTTCTTTGATGATGACCGAGTGCCGAAACTAGTAAAACAGAAAATAAGAATTAAAAACCCGTTCAAGTACATATTCGTGATACAGCCAAAAAGATAAATAATTATTGTAACCACATTCATTGTATTAATCTAATTCAAGTCCAATTACAAAGTCATCATTACAAAGCCAGAATAATAATAATAATGTTTATTCACGTAAGTAATACAGTATTACAGTGAAAAGTCAATAGCAAATACAAAAATAAATGTGTATTATAATTATAATAATAAAACTAATTAACTTTGTTACTCCACAAACTGATCCTGCATATAATCAGACCATACATAGTAGGCTTTCTTGACCAAATTAGACTTCACACATTTTTTGAAGTGTCCTCGTTCCCTAGTTTTCATTTTTTCTGGCAACTTGTTAAAAAATGTAACTCCCCAGAAATCAGCATGTCATTTAGTTGCTTCTATGCTATGTAACGGTAATCTCAGTTGATCTTTGCCTCTTGTGTCGTGTGTGTCAAAGTTTGCATTAGCATTAAATTTACTTCTATTGTCATAAACATACATCAAGGTAGCCAAAATGTATGCACTTGGTACGGTAAGTATCCATTCTGTTTTAAATACATCTTTGCAGCTGTCAGTAGTTTTAAGATTGCATAAAGCTCTCACCGCCTTCTTCTGCAAACCAAAAATTCTTCCTAACCCAGGTGAATGACCCCAAACGCATATGTTGCAACAGCATGAAAATTTGCAAAATAGGCCACTTCATGAGATGCAATTTTGCTGAGACATCTAATTGTAAAAATTGCTGACGTTAATTTTTTACTTATGACATCAGTATGTGGATTCCATGTTAGATAATGCCAAGAACTTCACCGCGGGTAAGTTTGAGGGTAATTTCATATCAATGATAATTTATTCTGTTTTATTTTAATTTAGCGGAGGACTTTAAAGGTAGTAATTGCTGATCAGAATCTTTTATTAATACGGAAGTATCGTCTGCGTAAATACACATATCCTCACGGACAATCATTTTAGCATTTACGTATTTTGTATCCTAAAAATTAAATGAAAATTTTAAAATTTTTTGTATTTTTATTATTAACTTAGTCATGCGACATTAATAACTTCTAACAAATAATCAGATCTTATCTCATAATACAATTACTTATAATTATTTATATTTATTACCATAAATTAATTATCTTGACACTTCGGTCTAAATTCGCATACCAATATTCGATCATAATTGAATAATTATATATCTGTTTATTGAATTGAGGTTGGAGGTTGATGCACGGGAGCTTTGATCTACATATTGCACAGGTGTATTATGCATATTATAATTAGGTCTAATTGCTTATCAGTGATATATCGCTACTAATTACCCCCCATTGATTGCCGTTATCTTATCACGTTTTATACACCAATTTTTTTTCCATTAACAATATAGAAAAAAAAGTTCCACACGTAAATATCTGCCGTAAACAATGACTTGTTGAATGAGAAAAAATGATTTACGTCTTGATGTGTTTTAAGTACTCTAAAGATAAAAAAGAATGACGTAAAAATAAAATAATGATGATTATGTAGAATCATTTAAAAACGTTTTAAATCCATAAAATCTTTATTCCATTTATGACGTACAATAGTTATAAATTTGAAACATAAAATATCTAAAATTAATAAATAAATTAATATTTTAGTTAATCACCTCTCCATAAATACGTAAATAAGAAAAATAAATAAAACGAATTTATAAAGAACACGTTTTTATCTAAAACCTAACCCTACATCTTTTTGTTTATATTTATTGCTAATGTTTACATTTGGCACATTATTTGACTAGTGTGAATTCAATCTCTGAGAACGTAATATCAGTCGCGTATCACTAAAGTTAGACTAGATTCTAAATTAAAACACTTCGGTTCGTTCTTTTTCTCATAAATTACAATTTCCCGACTCATTTCCTTCAGAATTTCTCGCATTTTCCGCTTGTAATTGTTGCTGCTGCTGAAGAAACTTAGCAGCGGCTGGAAATCCTTGCAAATCGAATCCTGGAGGTGCTACGATTGTTGAACTTGCTGTGGTTCCTTGTAAATAAGCTATTAATCGTTTCATTTCTTCCAAGGCGTTCGCTTGCATCAAAATATAATTTTTAGCCAAAAGTAAAGTGGCTATTTTGGACAGTTTCCGGACGGATGGTGAATGGGCGTATGGTATGACAGCCCTAAGGTCATCCAATGCATCATTTAAATCATGCATTCGTCTTCGTTCTCGCGCATTTATATTTAATCGAACCGATTTTCCTTGTCGATTTTTTCCTTTTCCTTGTGGGTTATTTTGCATTGCTCGATTTTGTGGTGATCTACTTTGAGGTCGCGTTGGATCTGGGTTATTTTCATCTGATGGTGGGCCATGATTAATGTGAGGACCTTGAAATTGAAATCCTCCTAATCCCACTGCTCCTAACGGTGTTCTTCGTCCTGGTATTTGACCTTCCTCTGTTGAATGATGCCCACCGAATTGTGGGAAATTAGGAGCTTCGATTGGTGCTGATATTGATGAACTCGGACCACCACCACCACCACCACCGGAAGAATTCTGAGTTTAAAAAAGAAGAGGATTTTTTTGAGTTTTAAAGAGTTCAAGAATTAAGTTGACCTAGATTCAAAATTTTACTTACCGGGTGCTGCCAGCCCCAGGCGGAGGGTGTTCCACCCCTTAGCCATTGAGGCGGTTCCACCACCGCCCGAGAGATGGGGTATACTGTGGTGGTTTCGTCCCCAGACGAAGATTCGCACTCAAACGACTTGATCATTTATTATTGACGGTGTTTACTCATGAATTTATAAAAACCAAACACGGGCCGTTTCTATCTCATTCCGTTTTTCGACAGGAAATGGTCAAAACTTCTTTGAATCAAACAAACCCTTAAAAATAATCCTAATTTAAGAACAAAATTAGAAATAAGTCTACAACAAATATCTAATCGAAAAATATAATTTATTGATTAATTCATTATTCAAAAAATAATTACTTACGATTTTTTATGATAATTAAATTATTGTAGTTAGGGGGACGTTTTCTCCGAGACGGGTGGTTTTTTGTTAACTACACGTATATTAATGCAACAAATTTCACATAATTTCTTTATAAACTGATTTTTTTATGGAGTTCTAATAGAAATCATTGAAACACAGCCACTGAGACACTGTTAACTGGCTTAGAATCGAGGCAAACGTAGTGACAGATGCACCCTCCAAACGCAGATTTTAACAAGAGGGTTGGAACGCTCCAGTGGCGTAACGTCTATTGTTCCCTCTCACCCCTGTTCCTCCAAAAATATTTTATTCTCGATTTGATTTTATGTGAAGTAAATTGTATCAATATTTTTTTATTTTTAAACTAAGCAAAGTGTAGTATGAATTGAACTTTCGATGTTAATTGGAAAATTTTTCATGCTTTTTCTCGGTTTTTAAATATAATTAGGTATTACTTAATCTATGTTTTATTTATTATTCATAAAGTTATGCGGAAGTAATGTTACGATAAATTAAAACTTTTTGGAGATAGCATTTAAGAAAACTTTTTCATGTTAAGTATTCGAGATTAAGCAATGAACTCAATTTGTGTCATTTGATAAATTTAGAAAAACGATTTTATGGACTGTCAACTACAGAGGTACGAAAAATAGAATTTCAAGTAGCGATTTCGAAGCTGCTGAGGCAATTCGTGTCATAATATCCCTATAAGATCAGAAATTCGTCAAGATGGGTGTAGCCCTAGACCTGATAACAATTCGGATTATGGATCAACCTTAGGTTTCTTAAAGAAACAAAATATAGACCCTCTTCTAACACTAGACATACAACGTTCTACAACTTCTGGTGACCCAGATTCTGAAATATTACAGAAGAGAAACGAATCTCCAATACATAAATCATCAATAAATCACAAGGACCAGAAAACATCTATTCCTCAAGCAATTTCAAAATAATGTGAAACACAAAAATATGCAAAAGAAGAAACGACGGGTAGAAGGGTCCAAAATAATTACTAGTTCGTGTAATAAAAATCAAATTGAAGAAAAAAATAAAATGGTCTATAAGATCAGAAATTCGTCAAGATGGGTGTAGCCCTAGACCTGATAACAATTCGGATTATGGATCAACCTTAGGTTTCTTAAAGAAACAAAATATAGACCCTCTTCTAACACTAGACATACAACGTTCTACAACTTCTGGTGACCCAGATTCTGAAATATTACAGAAGAGAAACGAATCTCCAATACATAAATCATCAATAAATCACAAGGACCAGAAAACATCTATTCCTCAAGCAATTTCAAAATAATGTGAAAGACAAAAATATGCAAAAGAAGAAACGACGGGTAGAAGGGTCCAAAATAATTACTAGTTCGTGTAATAAAAATCAAATTGAAGAAAAAAATAAAATGGTCTATAAGATCAGAAATTCGTCAAGATGGGTGTAGCCCTAGACCTGATAACAATTCGGATT
>NW_019280934.1:50204-155866 GCF_000648695.1 Onthophagus taurus
AAATTAAAACACTTCGGTTCGTTCTTTTTCTCATAAATTACAATTTCCCGACTCATTTCCTTCAGAATTTCTCGCATTTTCCGCTTGTAATTGTTGCTGTTGCTGAAGAAACTTAGCAGCGGCTGGAAATCCTTGCAAATCGAATCCTGGAGGTGCTACGATTGTTGAACTTGCTGTGGTTCCTTGTAAATAAGCTATTAATCGTTTCATTTCTTCCAAGGCGTTCGCTTGCATCAAAATATAATTTTTAGCCAAAAGTAAAGTGGCTATTTTGGACAGTTTCCGGACGGATGGTGAATGGGCGTATGGTATGACAGCCCTAAGGTCATCCAATGCATCATTTAAATCATGCATTCGTCTTCGTTCTCGCGCATTTATATTTAATCGAACCGATTTTCCTTGTCGATTTTTTCCTTTTCCTTGTGGGTTATTTTGCATTGCTCGATTTTGTGGTGATCTACTTTGAGGTCGCGTTGGATCTGGGTTATTTTCATCTGATGGTGGGCCATGATTAATGTGAGGACCTTGAAATTGAAATCCTCCTAATCCCACTGCTCCTAACGGTGTTCTTCGTCCTGGTATTTGACCTTCCTCTGTTGAATGATGCCCACCGAATTGTGGGAAATTAGGAGCTTCGATTGGTGCTGATATTGATGAACTCGGACCACCACCACCACCACCGGAAGAATTCTGAGTTTAAAAAAGAAGAGGATTTTTTTGAGTTTTAAAGAGTTCAAGAATTAAGTTGACCTAGATTCAAAATTTTACTTACCGGGTGCTGCCAGCCCCAGGCGGAGGGTGTTCCACCCCTTAGCCATTGAGGCGGTTCCACCACCGCCCGAGAGATGGGGTATACTGTGGTGGTTTCGTCCCCAGACGAAGATTCGCACTCAAACGACTTGATCATTTATTATTGACGGTGTTTACTCATGAATTTATAAAAACCAAACACGGGCCGTTTCTATCTCATTCCGTTTTTCGACAGGAAATGGTCAAAACTTCTTTGAATCAAACAAACCCTTAAAAATAATCCTAATTTAAGAACAAAATTAGAAATAAGTCTACAACAAATATCTAATCGAAAAATATAATTTATTGATTAATTCATTATTCAAAAAATAATTACTTACGATTTTTTATGATAATTAAATTATTGTAGTTAGGGGGACGTTTTCTCCGAGACGGGTGGTTTTTTGTTAACTACACGTATATTAATGCAACAAATTTCACATAATTTCTTTATAAACTGATTTTTTTATGGAGTTCTAATAGAAATCATTGAAACACAGCCACTGAGACACTGTTAACTGGCTTAGAATCGAGGCAAACGTAGTGACAGATGCACCCTCCAAACGCAGATTTTAACAAGAGGGTTGGAACGCTCCAGTGGCGTAACGTCTATTGTTCCCTCTCACCCCTGTTCCTCCAAAAATATTTTATTCTCGATTTGATTTTATGTGAAGTAAATTGTATCAATATTTTTTTATTTTTAAACTAAGAAAAGTGTAGTATGAATTGAACTTTCGATGTTAATCGGAAAATTTTTCATGCCTTTTCTCGGTTTTTAAATATAATTAGGTATTACTTAATCTATGTTTTATTTATTATTCATAAAGGTATGCGGAAGTAATGTTACGATAAATTAAAACTTTTTGGAGATAGCATTTAAGAAAACTTTTTCATGTTAAGTATTCGAAATTAAGCAATGAACTCAATTTGTGTCATTTGATAAATTTAGAAAAACGATTTTATGGACTGTCAACCACAGAGGTACAAAGAATAAAATTTCAAGTAGCGATTTCGAAGGCACTTAGTGTCATAATATCCCTATGACATCAGAAATTCGTCAAGATGGATGTAGCCCTATACCTGATAATAATTCGGATTATAGATCAACCTTAGGTCTCTTAGAGAAACAAAATTTAGATCCTCTTCTAATACCAGACATACAACGTTCCACAACTTCTGGTAACCCAGATTCTGAAATATTATAGAAGAAAAACGAATCTCCAATACGTAAATCATCAATCAATTACGAAGACCAGCCCACAGAGGTACGAAGAATAGCAATTCAAGTAGCGATTTCGAAGCTGCTGAGGCAATTCGTGTCACAACATCCCTATAAGATCAGAAATTCGTCAAGATGGGTGTAGCCCTATACCTGATAACAATTCGGATAATGGATCAACCTTAGGTCTCTTAAAGAAACAAAATTTAGACCCTGTTCTAACACCAGACATACAACGTTCTACAACTTCTGGTGACCCAGATTCTGAAATATTACAGAAGAAAAACGAATCTCCAATACATAAATCATCAATCAATTACGAAGACCAGCCCACAGAGATACGAAGAATACCATTTCAAGTAGCGATTTCGAAGCTACTGAGGCAATTCGTGTCACAACATCCCTATGATATCAGAAATTCCTCAAGATGGATGTAGGCCTATACCTGATAACAATCCAGATTATGGATCAACCTTAGGTTTCTTAAAGAAACAAAATTTAGACCCTCTTCTAACACTAGACATACAACGTTCCACAACTTCTGGTGACCCAGATTCTGAAATATTACAGAAGAAAAACGAATCTCCAATACTTAAATCATCAATAAATCACGAGGACCAGAAAACACCTATTCCTCAAGCAATTTCAAAATAATGTGAAAGACAAAAATAAGCAAAAGAAGAAACGACGGGTAGAAGGGTCCAAAATAATTACTAGTTCGTGTCATAAAAATCAAATTGAAGAAAAAAATAAAATTGTCTATAAGATCAGAAATTCGTCAAGATGGGTGTAGCCCTAGACCTGATAACAGTTCGGATTATGGATCAACCTTAGGTTTCTTAAAGAAACAAAATTTAGACCCTCTTTTAACACCAGACATACAACGTTCTACAACTTCTGGTGACCAAGATTCTGAAATATTACAGAAGAAAAACGAATCTCCAATACATAAATCATCAATAAATCATGATGACCAGAAAACACCTATTCCTCAAGCAATTTCAAAATAATGTCAAAGACAAAAATATGCAAAAGCAGAAACGACGGGTAGAAGGATCCAAAATAATTACTAGTTCGTGTAATAAAAATCAAATTGAAGAAAAAAATAAAATTCTCTAAGCAAAATTAGTAAAAAATAAGATAATAGCATTGACGAAAAAGTGCAGAAAAGCAGGAAGAAAAAAAAGTGCATCCAGTACATCACACAAAAAGTCTAAGGAGTTGGTAAATATTTGCGAATCACCAGAAGACAACAAAAAATTCTAACTTGACCTCATTGTAACTTACTTATGATGTTATTATGGTAACTGNAATAAAAATCAAATTGAAGAAAAAAATAAAATGGTCTATAAGATCAGAAATTCGTCAAGATGGGTGTAGCCCTAGACCTGATAACAATTCGGATTATGGATCAACCTTAGGTTTCTTAAAGAAACAAAATTTAGACCCTCTTCTAACACTAGACATACAACATTCTACAACTTCTGGTGACCCAGATTCTGAAATGTTACAGAAGAAAAACGAATCTCCAATCATCAATCAATTACGAAGACCAGCCCACAGAGATACGAAGAATAGCATTTCAAGCAGCAATTTCGAAGCTGCTGAGGCAATTCGTGTCACAACATCCCTATGACATCAGAAATTCCTCAAGATGGATGTAGCCCTACACCTGATAACAATTCGGATTATGGATCAACCTTAAGTCTCTTAAAGAAACAAAATTTAGACCCTCTTCTAACACTAGACATACAACGTTCTACAACGTCTGGTGATCCAGATTCTGAAATATTACAGAACAAAAACGAATCTCCAATACATAAATCATCAATAAATCACGAAGACCAGAAAACACCTATTCCTCAAGCAATTTCAAAATAATGTCAAAGACAAAAATATGCAAAAGAAGAAACGACGGGTAGAAGGATCCAAAATAATTACTAGTTCGTGTAATAAAAATCAAATTGAAGAAAAAATAAAATAATAGCATTGAAGAAAAAGTGCAGAAAAGCAGGAAGAAAAAAAAGTGCATCCAGTACATCACACAAAAAGTCTAAGGAGTTGGTAAATATTTGCGAATCACCAGAAGACAACAAAAAATTCTAACTTGACCTCATTGTAACTTACTTATGATGTTATTATGGTAACTGAAACATAGTTTAATGGCAATGTTGAGCATTCACAGTTGTTTTATATGGTTGCAGCTAACAAGGATTCTGTTTGTATCTTATTTACAACAAGTTACTCGACCTAGTCTAATTAACTTGTCTGGCTCCATAATTGTAGACGATGCTCCTTTTCCATTGGCTGGATAATAATTATCCTGCATTGAATATTGTGGTGTAGGCCTTAGACGGTAATCTGATGGATTTATCTACCAGACTAATGTTTGGAAGACTCTAAGAAATTAAATCGTTGCATATGCATATTTTGGAAATTTCCTTTTCTTTTTTTTACGGCTGAATATGCAAAATAAAGTACTACTTCCGGTTATGTAATTTAACCGAAATTTTATATATGAATGATTATCTTGATTAGAAACGCTTATAGAGCATTTAATTAATTAGCCTCAATATTAAGTACCACTTTATATGAAAATTATTTGGTATGTAATCAGATAAAGTATTACTTTAAATTAGCCAATTTAATTGAAATTTCAAATCTGAATGTTTTTTCATATCTATAAAGATGTACAAAATATTAAACAAGTATAATTATTTAAAGTGCAAGTTAATATGAAGAAGGTTCAAGGTGTATTCGGTCCAAAAGATGTTTTGCTGAATATTTACAAAACTGCAGGTGCAGCCATGCATTTGGTTTCTTTGCACATCAACAAAGAATTTACCTTGGCAGTATTCAGAAAGATGTCAAGCATCGTTTTTTTAATAATTTTCCTGTGGTGTTATTTGATATGACTCATTAACAGATCATTACGGTTAATTCTAAGCAGATAACATGTCTAGTTTTTTATGTTTTGTTGCGCTTTGTGGCAAACATTAGAACATACATCCTATTTTTGCAGAAAAGAACAGCTTCACTATTTTTGCAATATATTCAGTTTTACAGTTCTTCCGCGAGGTGCCAATTATGTGTGTTTGTCTAACCAACATCTATCTGAGACCATTGTTCTCCCATAATCCAGTATTCGCTAAATTTCATGATAACTGTGATCTTGTTTCAGCAAGATTGTCGTAACATCTGTAGGGAAAATGATATAAGTGATTTGTCAATGTAAATTGTTTCATCAAGATCAAGAGCTGTTAGTTCACCCATATGTAATACATAACAGAATTAATCTTTAGGATTAAGAATTTACCCCAAAATGAGCTGGAATTCCATCTTTTTAAAATCATATCTGATTTAAATTGGCTTCAAACAGGTTTTTAAGTGCACGTAGAATTCATTTTAAAGCGCAATTAACTGAGTACCCACTATACACGAACATACATTTGGTCTTTGAGTACAGTTTCACACATCTAGCTGGGATTCAATACTTTACATTATGTCTTGTTAATGAAACTCTCATCAGTTGCAATTCTTGAATCTGTCGAATGATGCAATAGCAAAATGATGGAATAATACTTTGCTGAATAATAATAATAACAACCGAGAAGGATTTAAATGACGATTCCCAAAGAGTTAGCAGAATTCAGAGTTATGCTGCAGGAAATTAACACTCACAATTTGTAATTGTGGTTGGGGACGACTTTCCAGAAATCAAGGGTATGTATGTCTCCATCTTTCTCATAATTATAAAAACTTAACATATTCGTTTATCGATATCATGCATAGACATACAATTTGGTTGTTTTAATTGCGTGTTTGAGTTATTTTTATTGATTGAGTTGAATGGATTAAAAATTATTGCATTCAATAATACTTAAAATTTATATAATTACGATAAGAAGATACAAGTCATTTATAGTAATTATTAAAACATAAATTTAATTCAACGATCGATAAAATAATCGATAAGAATTTATCCATAATCATACCACGACGTATTGCTGGTTCATTTTAAAAAAAGATAAGAGATACCCTATAAATTACACTATTAAGATATATGTACGTGTAAATACTAAATTATTTCTCAGTGTAAGTTTAGTCCTCGTAGTGCAAAACGACCGCATCAAAAATGACCGTAGAAGGTTTGTTATTAAAAAAATCTTTTAAAATTAAAAATTATTTATTTTCAAATTTGTAGATATTATTCAACCAAGCAATGGAGATAACATAATTAGAACCCAAGATTGGGTGCCATACATCAATCCAAATGGTGTTGCTCACGAAATTTATACAGGACTAAAAAAAAATAAAAATAAATGTGCACAAATTGACGCCGTATCAGGAATTTCTGAAACTTTCGATGTGGTTCTTGAAAGATCAGTAAGAGTTGCGTGCCATTTGAAAAAAATGGGAGTAACCCCTAAAGATATTTTAACCCCGTGCACTACAAATCACTTAAACACAAGCGTTACTTTATACGCCATCTTCTTCACTGGTGCTAAACCAGCTTCGATGGATCCTGGAGCGCCCGAAGAAGACAAAATAAGACAATTACAATTAGTTAAACCCAAATACGTATTTGCTACCCCAGAATGTGTACCTAAATTGGAAGATATAATTGAAAAATTAAATTTAAATACAGAAATCATCGTTTTTGGTGAAACAGAGAAACATATACCTTTCGACGATTTATTGGTGCCTCTACCTGATGAAGAGAAGGAGTTTAAAGTTTACACCACGAATAATGTTTTTGATACGGTTATGATTGTTTTTAGCAGTGGTACAACTGGTTCTCCAAAAGGAATTTGTATTACTCATTATCAAATATTAGGAATTATAGCTAATCAAAGGTGATTATTTATTTTATTTATGCTTATTTAAATAGTGCATGTCCTAAAATTACTACAATTTCTTATTTGAATTAGTAGTAATTCTGGAACAATAACTAATTCTGCCATAAAAAAAAACGTATGTTGTATAATTATTTAAAGCCTACCATTCGCAAAGAAAAGCGGGGATCCACAAGTAACAATGTCTTATGCATCATTGGTTTGGGCCTCAGCGATAATGCTTACAATAACGAGCGTTACAGCTTCACAAACCAAACTTTTATGTTCAAATTTTGAAGTGGAAAAAACATGGAAATATCTTGAAAAGTACAAAGTGGCCATAGCATTTTTAGCACCTCAAGATTTCTTAGCTTTAATGAAATCAGAGAAACCATCTGGATTGGAATTACCTTCATTAAAAATGGTTGCACCAGCAGGTGGAGCAGTTTCCTTAGAAACATTAACGAAAGCAAGAGAATTGTTTTCAAGCAGTCTCGTTTTTCAAGGTTACAGCCAAACCGAACTATGGGGTTACGGACTTAGTCCTCGCTTTACTCCTGAAGGAGTTGCTGAAGTAGTCAAAAAACCAACGTCAACAGGAAAACCAATGAAAGGGGGTATTTATAAAGTCGTTGATCCTGAAACAGAGGAAGTTCTTGGACCAAACAAACCTGGAGAATTACGCATAAAATCAAAAATGATTATGAATGGTTATTATAAAACCGGTTGCCGCGATAGATTTGATTCTGAAGGTTTCCTTAAAACCGGTGATATATTGTACTATGATGAAGATTACACGTTTTTCTTCGTTGAACGTCAAAAAGAAATGTTAAGGTATAAAATGTGCGCAGTTGCCCCAACAGAACTCGAAGCAATTATCGTTCAACATCCCTCGGTTGAATTAGCTGTAGTTTTAGGATTACCTAGCGATGAAGGTGACATCATCACTGCTGTTGTAGTAAAATCTAACGATAATGTTACCGCTGAAGAATTAGAACAATTAGTTGCTAGTCAAGTTGATGATAGAAAACGATTAAGAGGCGGAGTTAAATTCCTTAGCAGGGAAGAAATTCCTTTTACACCATCTGGAAAAATTAAAAGAAGACTTCTTAGACAACGGTTAATGGAAACAAATTAAAAATGTAATTAAGTTAATTAATAAATATTTAAAAAAAGAAAAATTTATTGGTTATTTTTATGATTTTAATTAATTTGAGTGTATTTTTGTTTCATCCATGTTTGTGTGTAAGCAAAAGACACAACAGGTTATTACGGTGAAGAAAACTTCGATCTTTACGATGATAATGTTACAGGTGAAGAACTTGAAGCTTTAGTTGCTGGCAAAGTTGATGAAGATGAAATTCCTAAGATTCAGCTTTAAAACAATATGTATTAAAGAAAATTGGAGAATAATGAAGTGATTAAAAATAAAATAAGATACTTTGATTATAATTACTTTATCGTATTTACTTATTTAATTGATTAAAACACGATTCAATTCAAGCGTTTAAATCTCGACCAATCATTAAACCAGTTACCACCAACTACCGTTTGCGTCAATTTTACAACATTATTTCTTTAGCGAAACTTAATGGACCAGTGCTCGTTTAAATAGTAATGGTTTTGTTAATGACTTTTGAGATTGTTCTAATAATAAGTTCAAAGTCCGTCTTATATTTGCCGTCCTGCATCTTATAAAGAACCCATTATCTACTAACTACTAATTGATTCTTTTGACCCATATCTTTCTTTCTTCACTTTTGCACCGAACTGTTGCCATAACAAACTGCAAAGCATTTTTCTCATTTAACCCATTAAGGGTAAAATGATAGAAATAATTGTTTATTTCGTTTATTTAGGTGTTTAGAAACAATCACCCCTAGAATACTAATATGTTTTTTATACGTTGGTACTAACGTGTTGTAAATTTTATGACTTTTTCAAACATGATTGAGAAAATCGAGTAAACTTCAAATTTTTATTGAATAAAAATTAATATGTATTATATTGCGATATTTGAATAAAACTGAAATTAATAAGAAAGCTGATAAGATATGTCAACTTATTTGGACCCAAGATACAAAATGAACTTTTTTGATGCTGATTTAACTAACGAAGCAACTCCATAAAGAGGATACTTTAATTTGAATTTTATAGCGAATTTTGCAAGTTATCGATGAAAATTGCAACATCGAAAATTTTATCAAAACTTCAAATATTGTTTTCTCAAAAACTAAAAGTAATTTTTCAAAACGTGTTGGTTTATTGAAAAGAGGACACTTTTATTAACACTTTGTAACATTTTCATACTCGTATTCCAAGAAATAGATTTTATACGAATTTTTAAAACTTAATCGGCGAAGATTGCAAAATTTGAAAAAATGGTCGATCATTTCAAAAATTTATTTCTCAAGAACTGAAAGTGATTTTTCAAAACGGCTTTTTGCATTAAAAAGAGCATACTATAATTAATAATTGATGATATTACCACAAGGATCCTTCAAAAAATAAATTTTATAGCAAGTTTTGAAAAGTTATCGATAAAAATTGCAACATCGAAAATTTTATCAAAATTTCAAATATTGTTTTCTCAAAAACTAAAAGTAATTTTTTAAAACGTGTTGGTTCATAGGAAAGAGGACACTTCTATTAACACTTTGGGACATCTTCATACTCATATTCCAAGAAATGGATTTTATACGAATGTTTAAAACTTAATCGGCGAAAATTACAAAATTCGAAACAATTGTCGATCATTTCAAAAATTTATTTCTCAAGAACTGCAAGTGATTTTTCAAAACGGCTTTCTACATTAAAAAGAGGATACTTTAATTAATAATTGGTGATATTTCCACAAGGATCCTTCAAGAAATAAATTTTATAGCGAGTTTTGAAAAGTTATCGATAAAAATTGCAACATCGAAAATTTTATCAAAATTTCAAATATTGTTTTCTCAAAAACTAACAGTAATTTTTTAAAACATGTTGGTTCATTGGAAAGAGGACACTTTTATTGACACTTTGGGACATTTTCATACTCATATTCCAAGAAATGGATTTTATACGAATTTTTAAAACTTAATCGGCGAAAATTGCAAAATTCTAAAAAATTGTCGATTATTTCAAAAATGTATTTCTCAAGAACTAAAAGTGATTTTTCAAAACGGCTTGTTTCATAAAAAAGAGGATACTATAATTAATAATTTTTTGCGAATTTTGAAAGTTATCGATGAAAAAAGTATTATTGGGGTTGAACTTGATTATTATCTGCAGTGTCCAAAACTTAAAAGGGATACCAATTCCTGTGGTTATCCGTAGTTGCCGAATGTCCGTTCCACCACTAGTATTTATTGATACTTAAGAAGTAGATATTACTTATGAAGATACAAAAAGGTCAGTCATTCTAAGAGCACTCCGTGCATCACTTTTCCCGGTAATCACCACAAATTGGGTGTTTGCATTGGGGACATTAAAAAATTTTTGAAAACATTTTAAAAGATCAATTAGAACACTTTTTAAATTTCTGCAACATTCTATCTAGTTGTCAGTATGGTTTTCGTCAAGGAATGGGGGTTGATGATGCTTTTGCTGTATTCACCAAGAACGTCAGTGATGCATTGGATGCTTCAACTCCCATTATAGGAATATTTTTGGATTTGGCATTAGTTACTGTGGCTCATAATATACTGATTGCCAAATTGGATTTGTATGGAGTTAGAGAGTCTCTAATAGAACTCAGGTTGTTGCAATAAATCAAAAACACAGTGATAGTCGCAATGTTTCCTGTGGAGTGCCGCAGGGATCAATCCTCAGTTCTCTGCTTTTCCTGATGTATATTAACGACTTACTCCTGCATAAATTTGTGGACGCACAATTCTCCACGACGTCGTACTTTGATATACCCTGCAGCATTATCTCCAGTTTTCATTAGGTATGTTTTGGTTCAAGAGTTCTGTATTGCCAAACAGTTCTGAACCTTTCTGCGCATACATATTGCATATTATACGTATGCGTGAAAAGGATAAGAACAGTTCGGAACTACAGAATTCTTGAACCAGAACATGCTTATTGTTTCTTTGAATTATGTATGCCACATTATCCAACTTGGAGGTTGATGGCGCAGAAATTGAAAGAAATTGAAACCACGTACTCTGATGAATCGTAAATATCTACACCAAATAACTTGCAATTTGTTTGATTGAGTGCGCTTATCACTCAATCAAGCATTTCATGATTTATTACGTCAACTTGCATATCAATAGCGCAATCTTGTGGCACTTTTTCAACTTCGACGTCAGGCAGCATTGTTGCAATTTCATTGTCTTATCATCAATTTCATGATTATCAGATGGCAAATCTTGTATTCCACCGACAGATTCTTTATCAATATCTTCGTACACTTTGGGTGGATTATTAAAAATTACAATTATTTCGTTAAGATCAAGATCTTCATCAATTGCTTCAAGTTTTTTCTGACTTAAAGATCCTTTAGATCATATTGATACTTTTCCTCACTTATTATAACTTATAACTAACAGAATTATGACATATTGAGTTGCAGAGTAAAACAAAAGTTATAATGTTATATGTACAAGAGCTTCAAAAATGTCAAAATAACAATAAACAAATATCACTTCTTCTTTTTTGGCACACTAAGCTCTACTAATATGTACCCCCGGATGTAATGTTAAAAATATGTAATGCCAAAGTAATTCAGAAGCCATCAGAATATATACATCTATAGAAATCTATAGATACGAATACAAAATATGTAAAGAAATTTAAAAAAAGTCAATATAAATTTGTTTTTTTAATTATTACAATTAAAAAGTCGAGAACACTTTTAAGATAAGAATTTTGATACTATTACATATTTCTTTTACATAAAAAAAGATAAGATTAGTTTATAAAGTTGAACATAACGTGCAATTTGTAAATTATTGCTATTGTAACTTCACGCTTTGTGGTTCAAAAATTCGTCAAAAATGTCTATAGAAGGTAAGTCGATATACTTGAATTACTTTTAAAAATAAAAACAATTTTAAACTAACTTGTAGATATTATTGAACCAAGTAATGGAGATAACATAATTAGAACCAAAGAATGGGTGCCATACGTTAATCCCAATGGTGTCGCCCATGAAATTTATGCAGGATTAAAAAAGAATAAAAATAAATGTGCACAAATTGATGCCGTATCAGGAGTTTCTGAAACGTTTCATGCTGTTCTTGAAAGATCAGTAAGAGTTGCGTGTCACTTGAAAAAAATGGGAGTAACACCTAAAGATATTTTAACTCCGTGCACTACCAATCACTTAAACACAAGCGTGATTTTATACGCAATCTTCTTTACTGGTGCTAAACCAGCTTCACTTGATCCTGGAGCACCCGAAGAAGACAAACTGAAGCAACTACAATTAGTTAAACCCAAATACATATTTGCCACTCCAGAATGTGTACCTAAATTAGAAAATATAATAGAAAAACTCAGTTTAGATACTAAAATTGTCGTTTTTGGCGAAACAAGCAAGCACATTTCTTTCGATGATTTGTTGACACCTTTACCTGAAGAAGAGAAGAATTTTAAAGTTTACACCACCAACAATGTTTTTGATACCGCCATGATTGTTTTTAGCAGTGGTACAACTGGTTCACCAAAAGGAATTTGTATAACTCATTATCAAATATTAGCTATTTTGTCTAATCAAAAGTAAGTTTTATTATTATTTATTTCAATTTTTGTTTGTCATTACTATTTATGACACTCAAATCTGCCTCAATATCGTTTTTTCCAATTACGATTCATATATAATTTTATTCAAAATACATTCCTTAAAACAAAAACGACTTAATAAACACGTGCATCGTTGAAATGCATCAAATTCATATCTTATCTCATCTCATACCACGTCATCGTCTGATTCCATCTTTCATTGATACTAATATCTTACAAACAAGTCTGAAAAAGAAGGGCTACAAAGATTATTATCGATGACAAAAAAAAATTTTTGAATAAATTTCGTAAAGATTTTCGAGTTTAATTTTACCATTGATCTTTAAAACAGACTTTCTTGCAATTTTAAGCTTATTCGTTCACAAAAGCAGATATTAAAAACCTATTACTTAGTACTTCACCATTCACAGGAATTAGTATCTCTTTTAGCTGTTGGACACTGCAGATAATAATCAAGTTCAACCCCAATAGGACTTTTTTCATTGAATACAACTTTATTTATATCAGGTTTATCATCAGCAACCTCATTGTAGCAATCCCAATACGATATATAAAATCTCTTATTGCAGTTTCGTCCAGATTTCTTCTCTTCGCTTGTAATTCGTCATCAAATTTATTATTGTTATCACTTTCGATTATTAATTAAAGTATCCTCTATTTAATGCAAAATGCTGTTTTGAAAAATAACTTTTAGTTTTTGAGAAATAAATTTTTAAAGTAATCGACAATTTTTTCGAATTTTGCAATTTTCGCCGAATAAGTTTTAAAAATTAGTATAAAATCCAGTTCTTGGAATATAAGTATGAAAATTTCCCAAAGTGTTTATAAAAGTGTCCTCTTTTCAATGGATCAACCCGTTTTGAAAAATAACTTTTAGTTTTTGAGAAAACAATGTTTGAAGTTTTGATAGANCAAGTAATGGAGATAACATAATTAGAACCAAAGAATGGGTGCCATACGTTAATCCCAATGGTGTCGCCCATGAAATTTATGCAGGATTAAAAAAGAATAAAAATAAATGTGCACAAATTGATGCCGTATCAGGAGTTTCTGAAACGTTTCATGCTGTTCTTGAAAGATCAGTAAGAGTTGCGTGTCACTTGAAAAAAATGGGAGTAACACCTAAAGATATTTTAACTCCGTGCACTACCAATCACTTAAACACAAGCGTGATTTTATACGCAATCTTCTTTACTGGTGCTAAACCAGCTTCACTTGATCCTGGAGCACCCGAAGAAGACAAACTGAAGCAACTACAATTAGTTAAACCCAAATACATATTTGCCACTCCAGAATGTGTACCTAAATTAGAAATTATAATAGAAAAACTCAGTTTAGATACTAAAATTGTCGTTTTTGGCGAAACAAGCAAGCACATTTCTTTCGATGATTTGTTGACACCTTTACCTGAAGAAGAGAAGAATTTTAAAGTTTACACCACCAACAATGTTTTTGATACCGCCATGATTGTTTTTAGCAGTGGTACAACTGGTTCACCAAAAGGAATTTGTATAACTCATTATCAAATATTAGCTATTTTGTCTAATCAAAAGTAAGTTTTATTATTATTTATTTCAATTTTTGTTTGTCATTACTATTTATGACACTCAAATCTGCCTCAATATCGTTTTTTCCAATTACGATTCATATATAATTTTATTCAAAATATATTCCTTAAATCAAAAACGACTTAATAAACACGTGCATCGTTGAAATGCATCAAATTCATATCTTATCTCATCTCATACCATGTCATCGTCTGATTCCATCTTTCATTGATACTAATATCTTACAAACAAGTCTGAAAAAGAAGGGCTACAAAGATTATTATCGATGACAAAAAAAAATTTTTGAATAAATTTCGTAAAGATTTTCGAGTTTAATTTTACCATTGATCTTTAAAACAGACTTTCTTGCAATTTTAAGCTTATTCGTTCACAAAAGCGGATATTAAAAACCTATTACTTAGTACTTCACCATTCACAGGAATTAGTATCATAATTAATAATCAAGTTCAACCCCAATAGGACTTGTTTTATTGAATACAACTTTATTTATATCAGGTTTATCATTAGCAACCTCATTGTAGCAATCCCAATACGATATATAAAATCTCTTATTACAGTTTCGTCTAATTTCTTCTCTTCGCTTGTAATTCATCATCACATTCATTGCTAACAGAATTGTCGCTGTTATCACTTTCGATTATTAATTAAAGTATCCTCAATTTAATGCAAAAAGCCGTTTTGAAAAATCACTTTTAGTTCTTGTGATATAAATTTTTGAAAACAATTTTTTCGAATTTTGCAATTTCCGCCGATTAAGTTTTAGAAATTCGTATAAAATTCAGTTCTTGGAATATAAGTATGAAAATTTCCCAAAGTGCTAATAAAAGTGTCCTCTTTCCAATGAATCAACCCGTTTTGAAAAATAACTTTCAGTTTTTGAGAAAACAGTAATTGAAGTTTTGATAAAATTTTCGATGTTGCAATTTTCATCGATAACTTTCAAAATTCGCTATTAAATTAATTTCTAGAAGGATCCTTGTGGAAATATCACAAATTATTAATTAAAGTATCCTCTTTTCAATGCAAAAACCCGTTTTGAAAAATCACTTTTAGTTCTTGAGAAATACATTATTGAAATGATCGACAATTTTTTCAAATTTTGCAATTTTCGCCCATTAAATTTTAAAAATTCGTAAAAAATCCAGTTCTTGTAATATGAGTATGAAAATTTCCCAAAGTGCTAATAAAAGTGTCCTCTTCCCAATGAATCAACTCGTTTTGAAAAATAAGTTTTAGTTTTTGAGAAAACAATATTTGAAGTTTTGATAAAATTTTCGATGTTGTAATTTTCATTGATAATTTTCAAAATTTGCTATTAATTTAATTTCTTGAAGGATCCTTATGGAAATATCACCAATCATTAATTAAAGTATCCTCTTTTTAATGCAAAAACCTATTTTGAAGAATCACTTTTAGTTCTTGAGAAATAAATTTTTAAAATAATCGACAATTTTTCGAATTTTGCAATTTTCGCCGATTAAGTTTTAAAAATTCGTAAAAAATCCAGTTCTTGGAATATGAGTATGAAAATTTTACAAAGTGCTAACAAAAGTGTCCTCTTTCCAATGAATCAACCCGTTTTGAAAAATAACTTTCAGTTTTTGAGAAAACAATGTTTGAAGTATTGATAAAATTTTCTATGTTGTAATTTTCATCGATAATTTTCAAAATTCGCTATTAAATTAATTTCTTGAAGGATCCTTGTGGAAATATCACAAATTATTAATTAAAGTATCCTCTTTTCAATGCAAAAAGCCGTTTTGAAAAATCACTTTTAGTTCTTGAGAAATACATTTTTGAAATGATCGACAATTTTTCCAAATTTTGCAATTTTCGCCGATTAAATTTTAAAAATTCGTAAAAAATCCAGTTCTTGTAATATGAGTATGAAAATTTACCAAAGTGCTAATAAAAGTGTCCTCTTTCCAATGAATCAACCCGTTTTGAAAAATAACTTTTAGTTTTTGAGAAAACAATATTTGAAGATTTGATAAAATTTTCGATGTTGCAATTTTCATCAATAACTTCCAAAATTCGCTATAAAATTAATTTCTTGAAGGATCCTTGCGGAAATATCACCAATTATTAATTAAAGTATCCTCTTTTTAATGCAAAAAACTATTTTGAAGAATCACTTTTAGTTCTTGAGAAATAAATTTTTAAAATAATCGATAATTTTTTCAAATTTTGCAATTTTCGCCGATTAAGTTTTAAAAATTCGTATAAAATCCATTTCTTGGAATATGAGTATGAAAATTTCTCAAAGTGCTAATAAAAGTGTCCTCTTTCCAATGAACAAACACGTTTTGAAAAATAACGTTTAGTTTTTGAGAAAACAATATTTGTAGTTTTGATAAAATTTCGATTTTGCAATTTTCATCGAAAATTTTCAAAATTCGCTATAAAATTCATTTTTTGAAGGATCCTTGTGGTACTATCGCCAATTATTAATTAAAGTATCCTCTTTTTAGAGTTGCTTCGTTAGTTGACATATCATATCAGCTTTCTTATTAATTACATTTTTATTATCACTTCAGAAATGCACCAGAAATACCGGATATCCGGTTTGGCAAAATCACTATCCGTTTATCACTAATATTTGGAATATAAATTAAGATACTTTTAATTCAACTTTTAAGATACTAATTTTATCCATTAAAATTAACATTGAATAATTATTTACAGGAGACCGTTGCAAAAGCCTGACGAAGAATTACCAGTAACAATGTCGTATGCCTCTTTGGTTTGGACTTCAGGAATTATGTTATCAGTTATGAGCCCCGTAATTCCACAAACAAAACTGTTATGTTCCAACTTTGAAGTAGAAAAAACTTGGACATATCTTGAAAAGTACAAAGTGTCCGTAACGTTTTTTGCGCCTCAAGATTTCTTAGCTTTAGTTAGATCAGATAAACCATCCGGATTGGAATTGCCATCATTGAAAATGATCGCACCAGCAGGTGGGGCAGTTTCGTTAGAAACATTAACCAAGGCGAAAATTTTGTTTCCAACTACCCTCGTTTTCCAAGCTTATAGTCAAACGGAATTATGGGGATTCGGACTCATTCCTTTATATACTCCCGAAGGATTTGGTGAATTAACAAGAAAACCAACGTCAACAGGAAAACCAATGAAAGGGGGTATTTATAAAGTCGTTGATCCTGAAACAGAGGAAGTTCTTGGACCAAATAAACCTGGAGAATTACGCATAAAAACAAAAATGATTATGAATGGTTATTACAAAACCGGTAGCCGCGATAGATTTGATTCTGAAGGTTTCCTAAAAACCGGTGATATAATGTACTATGATGAAGATTACACGTTTTTCTTCGTTGAACGGCAAAAAGAAATGTTAAGGTATAAAATGTGCGCAGTTGCACCAACGGAACTCGAAGCAATTATCGTTCAACATCCCTCGGTTGAAGTAGCTGTAGTTTTAGGACTTCCCAGCGATGAAGGCGACATCATCACTGCTGTTGTAGTAAAATCTAACGATAATGTTACCGCTGAAGAACTAGAACAATTAGTGGCAAGTCAAGTTGATGACAGAAAACGATTAAGAGGTGGTGTTAAATTTATTAGTAAAGAAGAAATCCCTTTTACACCATCTGGAAAAATTAAAAGAAGACTTCTTCGTCAATATATAATGGAAAAAAATTAAAAATTAATTATTACACTAAAATGTGGTTGTTTGTAAAGATGTATAATCATTGCTAACTAAATAAGATTGTTATTTAGTAATTTATTCTTTTTTTTAATTATTTTTATTATAATATATCAATAAAAGCGACAATTTGTTTTAAATTTTTTGTTAATCGCAAAATGTAAAGAACATATTATGTAACCTTTAATCCTTCAAACAATTATAACTGTAATCTCTATCATAACTGTTTTTTGAAATCAAATAACGGCCGAATGATAACAGACGTTTATATAATTTCATAACATATAATCAGCAATGATTTAGCATTCTTTTTCCATTTATATATAGTACTATACAAACTGCTCGTGATACTGTTACTTATCTAAAGCAGTAAAAATGCTTACCACAGGTTTTTATTTTTTACTTATTTATATATATTATCCTTTTTTACTAATAATCAATTAATTTTAGATGAAATAGTATTACCTGACCAAGGAGATAACATAATCAGAACTAAAGATGACAATTTTCAAGTAGATCCTAAAGGAATTGGACATGAACTTTTTGTAGCTTTAAAAAGCCACAAAGGGAAACTTGCTTTAATCGAAGCCGACACTGGAAAAGAAGAAAGTTACGATGATCTTTTAAAAAAATCAATAAGAATTGCTTGCCATTTGAAAAGGATGGGTATAACCCATAATGATATTATCGTACCTTGTACCACAAACCACCTAAATTCAAGTGCTGTATTTCATGCTATATTATTTTCTGGTGCAAAATCTGCGGGAATGGATCCGTTTGCGCCAGATGCTGATCGTACAAAACAATTACAACTTGTTAAACCAAAATTAATCTTTACCATACCAGAAAGTATTGAACCGCTTGAAAAAATTATAAAATCTATTGGTCTTAACACTAAAATTGTTGTATTTGGAAAAACTGATAAACACACTTCATTTGATGAGTTTTTAATCCCTTTACCGGAAGAAGAAAAATCATTTTTGCCATACGAAACTAATGATGTTCAAGAAACCGCTTTAATCGTTTTTAGCAGTGGCACAACAGGATTACCAAAAGCAACACGCGTTACCCATTACTCAGCTATGTGTATCTTTGGAAAAGGGTAACGATTTCTTTTCTTAACAAACAATCAATAACAATTTTTTCTCCGTTTTTAAGGATGAATTGGCCTCGACAAACTTATTTATCATACAGCTCATTTGTTTGGGCTTCCCAGATCTTTCAAACACTTTCATCGTCTTGCTTGGGGGGTATTAAAATTCAAGCCAGTGGATTTGAGCCCGAAAAAACACTTAGATATTTGGAAAAATATAAAGTAAATTTTTATTTATCATAATTGTAAATTAAAAATCTTTTTTATTTAGGTAACATTTCTTTTTTTGGCACCACAAGACGTAATATCGTTAATTAAACACGGAGTACCAAAAGATTTGGAATTGCCACATTTAAAATTCTTCTTCCCAGTCGGTGGAGGGTTATCAATAGAAACTATTGAAAAGCTACGAAAAATGTTTCCCATGTGCATAATATACATAACATACGGTCAAACTGAACTTTGGAATGCAAGTCTTCAACTCGATTTATCACCAAAGGGTTTAGAAATTTTTGCAAGGAAACCAGGTAGTTGTGGGAGACCAGCTAAAGGATCAACTTATAAGGTTAAATCATCTAAATCATTTATTTTTTATTTTCATTAACATGTATTTTAGGTTGTTGATTTAGATACTGGAAAACCTTTAGGCCCAAATCAACCTGGCGAATTATACGTAAAATCAAAAACGAATACACCTGGTTATTATGGCGAAGATAAATTCGACCGCTACGACGACGATGGCTTTTTAAAAACGGGTGATATCCTTTATTACGACGAAGACAAATGGTTCTATTTCGTTGAACGTCACAAAGAAATGTTAAGATACAAAATGATTGCAATTGCACCATCAGAACTTGAAGGTATTCTGATACAACATCCCTCGGTTAAATTAGCTGCTGTTATTGGAAAACCTACCGATGAAGGCGATCTGGCAACAGCGGTTATTGTTAAAAAAATTGATAACGTTACTGCTGAAGAACTTGAAGCTTTGGTTGCTGGGAAAGTTGATGAACGAAAGAAGTTGAGAGGGGGTGTTTTATTTGTCGATGAAAATGAAATTCCTATGACACCAACTGGTAAAGTTAGTAGGAGACTTTTGAAACAATATATTTTAAAGAAAATTGAAGGGCAATAAAAAATTCTTAAAATTAAATTAAATAAAAACATATTCTCACTAAATTCTTCAAATTTTCCCAGTTTATTAATTTCCTGGCATTCTATTCCTATGTATCTTCTTTCAGTACTCTCTGTATTTGAGTTGCCCATTGTTGGTCATGCTATATCAAGCAATATCAACTGGTTGTCCTTTTCTTCCTACATGATGAATGCAATTTCTGCAGAGGAATGTGAATTCACAAAAAAATCTCCGGGCAGTTTAAGCGACTGGCCATGATATTTCCACAAGGATCCGCCACGGCTAATTTTTGATACTTCAAGAAAAATCAATTTGTAAAACAATAAACATCTTTTATTAGTAATTATTGACCGAGGTTTGATGAGATGCGAAACGAATATAAAATAAGATAAATTTCTATAATTACGACTCCAAAATGGCGATCCTTTCACGTTTAGAAACGGCGTGACTTGATTCCCCAATAACAGGATATTTTCCAAACTTGAAGTCGACTTATTCCCCTCGATGGTTTGCAATCACGATTAAATTGACAATTCACACGACTATAATTACAAAAATAATAATGTGCTTACCCGAGACAACGGGGTGTTCAAATAAAACAAAAACAAAGGAGCAATCCGAATTAACGAAAAAAAAATAGATACTATTCTTCAATCTCTATGGATTCGTTCCTAATTAAACTATCCGTGCACCAATTATCCAATTTGTTTAAAGACGCCAAATGGAAATCTCTTCCAATTTTACTTCTAAGAACGTCCAGGCTGCTTTTCAGTCAGAGACTAAAACCACTAAAACTTCCTTCCTCCCACAAGTCGAACGATCAAAAAAAAAAACCCGTTATCTCGCCGAAAAATATAAATCCCGTAAACACATGTTGAATGTCGATCAACTCTTAAAAATAATCATCGAGGGAAATCGCGAAAAAAATAAAACAATAAAATTTAAAAAAAATACCTTATCGGTTATAATATAACGATAATAAAGAAAACTAGGAAAATAAACCGTAATAGAGCCTTCAACAAATTAATTTTATAACGAATTTTGAAAGTTATCGATGAAAATTAAAAAACTAGAAAATTTTATCAAAACTTCAAATCGTGATTTCTCAAAAACTAAAAGTTATTTTTCGAGACGGGTTGGTTCATAGGAAAGAGGACACTCTTATTAACACTTTGAGAAATTTTCATACTCATATTCCAAGAAATGGATTTTATACGAATTTTTAAAACTTAATCGGCGAAAATTGTAAAATTCCATAAAATTGTCGATTACTTCAAAAATTTATTTCTCAAGACCTAAAAGTGATTTTTCAAAACGGCTTTTTGCATTAAAAAGAGGATACTTTAATTAATAATTGGTGATATTTTCACAAGGATCCTTCAAGAAATCAATTTTACAACGAATTTTGAAAGTTATCGATGAAAATTGCAACATCGAAAATTTTATCAAAACTTCAAATATTGTTTTCTCAAAAACTNTTTATTACGACGAAGACAAATGGTTCTATTTCGTTGAACGTCACAAAGAAATGTTAAGATACAAAATGATTGCAATTGCACCATCAGAACTTGAAGGTATTCTGATACAACATCCCTCGGTTAAATTAGCTGCTGTTATTGGAAAACCTACCGATGAAGGCGATCTGGCAACAGCGGTTATTGTTAAAAAAATTGATAACGTTACTGCTGAAGAACTTGAAGCTTTGGTTGCTGCGAAAGTCGATGAACGAAAGAAGTTGAGAGGGGGTGTTTTATTTATCGATGAAAATGAAATTCCTATGACACCAACTGGTAAAGTTAGTAGGAGACTTTTGAAACAATATATTTTAAAGAAAATTGAAGGGCAATAAAAAAATCTTAAAATTAAATTAAATAAAAACATATTCTCACTAAATTCTTCAAATTTTCCCCGTTTATTAATTTCCTGGCATTCTATTCCTATGTATCTTCTTTCAGTACTCTCTGTATTTGAGTTGCCCATTGTTCGTCCTGATATATCAAGCAATATTAACTGGTTATCCTTTTTTTCCTACATGATGAATGTAATTTCTGCCGAGGAATTTGAATCCACAAAAAAATCTCCGAGCAGATTAAGCGGCTGGCCATGCAATAGTTGTGCAGAAAAGGAACTAAAATCTTCTTTTAGAGAGCACCGAAGTCTTAAAAGAGTATTGAAAAGATTGTTATTGCATAAATTACCAGCACCACGAGCAATAATGGCTGTTTTGAGAATTCTGTGAAATCTCTCCGAAATACCATTACTATAAAGTAGTGATGGAACGGATAGTGATTTTGCGAAAAGCCATATCTATCCGGCCATTATGGTTATAATTTCTGGCACATTTCTGAAAATACCCTACATTGAAACATTATTGCGATATTTGAATAAAAATTAATAAGAAAGCTGACAAGATTAACTTTTTTGATGCTGATTTAACAAACGAAGCAACTCTAAAAAGAGGATACTTTAATTAATAATCGGCGATGTTTCCACAAAGATCTGCCACGGCTAATTTTTGTTACTTCAAGAAAAATCAATTTGTAAAACAACAAACTTCTTTTATTAGTAATTATTGGCCGAGGTTGGTGGCAATTTAAGCCGAAATAATTATTCCTTAAATCTAATCTAACCTTACAACTAACGAGATGCGAAACGAATATAAAATAAGATAAATTTCTATAATTACGACTCCAAAATGGCGATCCTTTCACGTTTAGAAACGGCGTGACTTGATTCCTCAATAACAGGATCTTTTCCAAACTTGAAGTCGATTTATTCCCCTCGATGGTTTCCAATCACGATTAAATTGACAATTCACACGACTATAATTACAAAAATAATAATGTGCTTACCCGAGACAACGGGGTGTTCAAATAAAACAAAAACAAAGGAGCAATCCGAATTAACGAAAAAAAAATAGATACTATTCTTCAATCTCTATGGATTCGTTCCTAATTAAACTATCCGTGCACCAATTATCCAATTTGTTTAAAGACGCCAAATGGAAATCTCTTCCAATTTTACTTCTAGGAACGTCCAGGCTGCTTTTCAGTCAGAGACTAAAACGACTAAAACTTCCTTCCTCCCACAAGTTGAATGATCAAAAAAAAAACCCGTTATCTCGCCGAAAAATATAAATCCCGTAAACACATGTTGAATGTCGATCAACTCTAAAAAATAATCATCGAGGGAAATCGCGAAAAAAATAAAACAATAAAATTAAAAAAAAATACCTCATCAGTTATAATATAACGATAATAAATAAAACTAAGAAAATAAACCGTAATAGATCCTTCAACAAATTAATTTTATAACGAATTTTGAAAGTTATCGATGAAAATTGCAACATCGAAAATTTTATCAAAACTTCAAATATTGTTTTCTCAAAAACTAAAAGTTATTTTTCAAAACGGGTTGGTTCATTGGAAAGAGGACACTCTTATTAACACTTTGGGAAATTTTCATACTCATATTCCAAGAAATGGATTTTATACGAATTTTTAAAACTTAATCGGCGAAAATTGTAAAATTCCATAAAATTGTCGATTAGTTCAAAAATTTATTGCTCAAGAACTAAAAGTGATTTTTCAAAACGGCTTTTTGCATAAAAAAGAGGATACTATAATTAATAATTGGTGATATTCCCACAAATATCCTTCAATAAATTAATTTTATAACGAATTTTGAAAGTTATCGATGAAAATTTTATCAAAACTTTAAATATTGTTTTCTAATTGTTACTAATTCCTGTTAATGGTGGATTACTAAGTAATAGGTTTTTAATATCCGGCCAAATTTCTGGATATCCGGATATTTGATAACTATCCGGTATCCGGCCGAGTTTTAAAAAATGGCCGGATACTGGATAGTTGCCGGATATCCGTTTTACCACTACTATAAAGGTAGTAAGAGGAAGTATGAATTTGGTTGGTTCCTAAAAGGTTATTGAATTGCCATAAAAGTTGGAACTTAAATTGCAAATAATTATTGAATGCGTGATATAGGTATCATAGCCATATCTTTGTTTTCCAAGAATTAGTTTATAAAATCACTTTTTCGAACAGTTTCACCTAGAAGTTAGCAATGATTGGTGATAACAACGACCAAATGCTGCTTCCTCATGTTTCTCGTAAAACTCTTCTTTCCAATATTAATAAGTCGAAGCAAGCAAAGCCCTACCAGTTCTGTGATGTATCTCAAGAAACCCTTCGATATGAATTTTCGGCGTAAACTCTCCAGGGCATCTCTATATGTCCTATGGATTCAGGGAAAATCACAAATTTAGCGAAATTTAATATATTGGCTAGTATCATCGTTTTCTTGATTTGTGTTTTTCATTCTGATCATTTGTACTCTAATTCTGCCTTCTTCATAGTTTGCTAGAATGTGATACTCGAAATCTTGAGTTGTACTCGACATAGTTTTTTACTTACTAGTTTATTTGAAAAAAACCTTTTGTATAATTTCACGCAGCAGAATTTTTTGCCTCCTGATCAAGATTCTACGGACTGCAATTGAGTTGATGTGGTGCTTCGTTATAAGAAATGCTGACGTGGCATTCTCGCAGCACCACCATAAAGACGATATTAATAAATAATGAGGAAAATGTTGGGTTATCCAAGACAGTGTTGAGAGATATAAAGAACAATATTGTGGGATGTCGTAGACTACGTCGATGAAAACCAAAATATTATTAATAGATAAGGAGAAAGATATAGAAAGAAGCCAGGACATTGTCCCACAGATATTAGAGATAATGTAGGGAATGCCATAGATGACGTTGGGATGAGAGATATTAATATTTGTGTTTTACGATATCCGGGATAAGGATGTCCCGGATTAGGAACTAATAAAGCATGTACCTTTATAATCATAATAAATATTCAGATATAAAATTTTCAATTAAATTACTTCATTCACAATATTGCATCATACATTAATGAACGATCTACAAATGTTCATTGATCAATTGATTTGGAGGATGAGGAAAAGTTCATTGTAGGATACTACAGTTAATAAAATAATCACATGAAATTAGTGTAATAATGTAGAAGGTAAAACATTTTTAATGTGTAATTCTGCCTAATTTATGACAAACACGAATATGCTTAGTAATATTATGAAATTACTCAAAAAATACCGACTCACGATTGCGTTGCTTTTAATGTTATGCATTATAGGATATTTGTTGCCACGAGGCTATCATTGCTCAGAAACAACATCGTCAGCGCGTAACTGCGAAGCTGGACATCGTAAAAGATAACGATTAAAAATATAAAATGTAAATACATAGTGATTTGCAGTTACGTAGACCACTCGCTTATCATCATTGTTTTAATTATACACATTCTCTTATACACACTATATAAGAAGCAAATTTTGAAAAGATATTCAGTTTCAATTTACATTCCATCGTCTAACAACGAAAATACATCATTTCAAAAATGGGTTGTGAAGGTATATTATTATTGATTTTAAAAAGAGTAATTTAATATAATTTAAAACTTTTTAGAAGACATTATTTTACCTGATCAAGGAGATAATATCATTAGAACTAAAAAATCGGATGCTAATTATGATCCAAAAGGAGTTGCTCACTCCATTTTTGTTTCTTTAAGCAACAAAAAACACGAAATAGGACAAATTGATGCAAATACTGGCGAAGAAGAAACTTTTGGGGTAACTTTACAAAAAGCGATAAGAATAGCTTGTCATTTAAAACGATTAGGAGTTACCCCAAATGATATCATCACTCCATGCACTACGAATCATTTAAATGCAGCAGCGATTTTCCACGCGATTTTATTTACCGGTGCTAAACCTGCTGGAATGGACCCATTTGCTCCAGATGAAGACAGAATAAGACAACTAGAACTGGTTGAACCAAAACTTATTTTTGCCATACCAGAAACTATAAAAGCTTTGGAAAATATGATTGATTCTTTAGGACTAAATACTAAAATCATTGTTTTTGGTAAAACTGATATACATATTCCTTTTGAAGATTTATTAGTTCCTTTGCCTGAAGAAGAAAATAATTTTACACCGTACATAGTTAATGATGTTCATGAACCTGCTTTAATCGTTTTCAGCAGTGGAACTACGGGAAGTCCAAAAGGAATTTGTATAAGTCATTATTCTGTTATGGGGAATTTTGGAAATGCGTAAGTATATAATTTTATTAAAATTATAAATGTTATAAACCACCTTTTTAGACTACTACCAAATAATGACCCCCAAATTTTTTTATCATACGCTTCTTTCGTTTGGGCTTCTGCAATTGTAATAACTGTTACAACTGCACTGGTGGGTGGAATAAAAGTCCAAGCTTCTGGTTTCACCCCGGAAAAAGCTTGGCGTCATTTGGAAAAATATAAAGTATCCGTTTTCTTTGCTGCTCCTCAAGATTTAATCGCGTTAATTAAAAATGGAAAACCGAAGGATTTGAAATTACCCCATTTAAAAATGTTGTGCCTAGCTGGAGGACCAATTTCAATACCAAGTTATCACACCTTGCAAGAAATGTTCCCGGATGTAACAATTTTTACTGGTTTCGGTCAAACAGAACTTTTTAATTGTGCACTAGTACCCGATTTTAGTCCATCAGCTAGAACTGCCCTTTTAAGTAGACCGACTACTTGTGGTAAACCAACAAGAGGATCAACATATAAAGTAAAAAACAACAATCTTTTTGTTACGAATTATTTTATTTTTAATTTTTAGATTGTTGACCCAGATACTGGAAAAATTTTAGGTCCAAATCAACCTGGAGAACTCTGCGTACTCTCCGATATGAATATGATTGGATATTACAAACAAGATTCCTCAGAAAGATTCGACGAAGATGGATTCTTAAAAACAGGGGATATTTTATATTACGACGAAGAAAAATGGTTCTTTTTCGTTGAACGGAGCAAAGAAATGTTGCGATATAAAATGACAGCGATTGCTCCAACGGAAATCGAACACATCTTAATTCAACATCCTTCGGTTAAATTAGCGGTGGTTATTGGAAAACCCACTGATGAAGGTGATATAACGATCGGGGTTGTTGTTAGAAAAGACAAAAATGTTACTGACAAAGAACTTGAAGACTTAGTAGCGCGTAATGTTGACGAACGCAAAAGAATTAGGGGTGGGATTTATTTTGTTGATGAAAGTGAAATTCCTTTTACACCGTCTGGAAAAATTAAACGAAGGAGCTTGAAACGATATATTTTAGAAAAAATCCAAAATTAATTTTAAGATAATTTTATGTTATTTAAATTTTATAATTAATAAATTAATAAAAATATAGTAAAATCTCGATATAATGGGGAATAAGTGAGTATTCGTGATAAGTCCCTTACATGAAAAATTTTTAACTTGCACTTAAAAATCTAGTTCTAGATCTACTATTAGTTCTAATGCTAGTGTTAGATCTAGTTACAATAAAGTTTATTTTATTTTATTCTTAACAATATTTCTCCCTTGCACTTTTGCTGTCAGATGCATAGACATCCAGAAAAATACGAAAATATGATAATTTTGTGCTTTTTCAAGTTATTAATGGCAACCACTCGGGAATCTGAGCATATTACAAAAATACACTTTTAGAACAAAAGTTGTAGCAAATTTTATTGTTAGCAACATTCCTCTCTTGCACTTTTGCTCTCAGATGCATAAATATCGAAAAAAATATGAAAATTGTATGAATTTGTTGTTTTTTGCAAGTGATTGATGGTAGCCCTGGGTAATCTGAGCATATTACAAAAAAACTTTTATAACAAAAGTTGTAGAAAATGTTATTCTTAACAATATTCCTCTCTTACACTTTTGCTCTCAGATACATAGATATCGAGAAAACTAAGAAAATATGAAAATTTGATGAATTTGTTGCTTTTTCAAATTATTAAAGGTAACAGTCTGGAATCGGAGCATGTTATAAAAACACTTTTAGAATAAAAGTTGTAGCAAATTTTATTGTTAGCAACATTCCTCTCTTGCACTTTTGCTCTCAGATGCATAAATATCGAAAAAAATATGAAAATTTTATGAATTTGTTGTTTTTTGCAAGTTATTGATGGTAACCCTAGGTAATCTGAGCATATTACAAAAAAACTTTTATAACAATAGTTGTAGAAAATGTTATTCTTAACAATGTTCCTCTCTTACACTTTTGCTCTCAGATACATAGACATCGAGAAAAATAAGAAAATATGAAAATTTGATGAATTTGTTGCTTTTTCAAATTATTAAAGGTAACAGTCTGGAATCGGAGCATGTTATAAAAACACTTTTAGAACAAAAGTTGTAGCAAATTTTATTGTTAGCAACATTCCTCTCTTGCACTTTTGCTCTCAGATACATAGACATCGAGAAAAATAAGAAAATATGAAAATTTGATGAATTTGTTGCTTTTTCAAATTATTAAAGGTAACAATCTGGAATCGGAGCATGTTATAAAAACACTTTTAGAACAAAAGTTGTAGCAAATTTTATTGCTAGCAACATTCCTCTCTTGCACATTTGCTCTCAGATGCATAGATATCGAAAAAAATATGAATATATGATAATTTGATGATTTTGTGCTTTTTCAAGTTATTAATGACAACCACTCAGGAATTCTATCATATTACAAAAAAACACTTTTAGAACAAAAGTTATAGCAAATTTTATTGTTAGCAACATTCCTCTCTTACACTTTTGCTCTCAGATTCATAGATATCGAAAAAAATATGAAAATTTTATGAATTTGTTGCTTTTTGCAAGTTGTTGATGGTAACCCTGAGTAATCTGAGCATATTACAAAAAAACTTTTATGACAAAAGTTGCAGAAAACTTTGTTCTTAACAATATTCCTCTCTTACACTTTTGCTCTCAGATACATTGACATCGAGAAAAATAAGAAAATATGAAAATTTGATGAATTTGTTGCTTTTTCAAATTATTAAAGGTAACAGTCTGGAATCGGAGCATGTTATAAAAACACTTTTAGAACAAAAGTTGTAGCAAATTTTATTGTTAGCAACATTCCTCTCTTGCACTTTTGCTCTCAGATACATAGACATCGAGAAAAATAAGAAAATATGAAAATTTGATGAATTTTTTGCTTTTTCAAATTATTAAAGGTAACAGTCTGGAATCAGAGCATGTTATAAAAACACTTTTAGAATAAAAGTTGTAGCAAATTTTATTGTTAGCTACATTCCTCTCTTGCACTTTTGCTCTCAGATGCATAGATATCGAAAAAAATATGAAAATTGTATGAATTTGTTGTTTTTTGCAAGTGATTGATGGAAACCCTGGGTAATCTGAGCATATTACAAAAAAACTTTTATAACAAAAGTTGTAGAAAATTTTATTCTTAACAATGTTCCTCTCTTACACTTTTGCTCTCAGATCCATAGACATCGAGAAAAATAAGAAAATATGAAAATTTGATGAATTTGTTGCTTTTTCAAATTATTAAAGGTAACAGTCTGGAATTGGAGCATGTTATAAAAACACTTTTCGAACAAAAGTTGTAGCAAATTTTATTGTTAGCAACATTCCTCTCTTGCACTTTTGCTCTCAGATGCATAGATATCGAAAAAAATATGAAAATTTTATGAATTTGTCGTTTTTTGCAAGTTATTGATGGTAACCCTGGGTAATCTGAGCACATTACAAAAAAAATTTTATAACAAAAGTTGTAGAAAATGTTATTTTTAACAATATTCCTCTCTTACACTTTTGCTCTCAGATACATAGACATCGAGAAAAATATGAAAATTTGATGAATTTGTTGCTTTTTCAAACTATTAAAGGTAACAGTCTGGAATCAGAGCATGTTATAAAAACACTTTTAGAATAAAAGTTGTAGCAAATTTTATTGTTAGCAACATTCCTCTCTTGAACTTTTGCTCTCAGATGCATAGATATCGAAAAAAATATGAAAATTGTATGAATTTGTTGTTTTTTGCAAGTGATTGATGGAAACGCTGGGTAATCTGAGTATATTACAAAAAAACTTTTATAACAAAAGTTGTAGAAAGTGTTATTCTTAACAATATTCCTCTCTTACACTTTTGCTCTCAGATACATAGACATCGAGAAAAATAAGAAAATATGAAAATTTGATGAATTTGTTGCGTTTTCAAATTATTAAAGGTAACAGTCTGGAATCGGAGCATGTTATAAAAACACTTTTAGAACAAAAGTGATAGCAAATTTTATTGTTAGCAACATTCCTCTCTTGCACTTTTGCTCTCAGATGCATAAATATCGAAAAAAATATGAAAATTGTATGAATTTGTTGTTTTTTGCAAGTGATTGATGGTAGCCCTGGGTAATCTGAGCATATTACAAAAAAACTTTTATAACAAAAGTTGTAGAAAATGTTATTCTTAACAATATTCCTCTCTTACACTTTTGCTCTCAGATACATAGACATCGAGAAAAATAAGAAAATATGAAAATTTGATGAATTTGTTGCTTTTTCAAATTATTAAAGGTAACAGTCTGGAATCGGAGCATGTTATAAAAACACTTTTAGAACAAAAGTTGTAGCAAATTTTATTGTTAGCAACATTCCTCTCTCTCTTGCACTTTTGCTCTCACAATCAGATGTATAGATATCGAAAAAAATATGAAAATTGTATGAATTTGTTGTTTTTTGCAAGTGATTGATAGCAGCCCTGGGTAATCTGAGCATATTACAAAAAAACTTTTATAACAAAAGTTGTAGAAAATGTTATTCTTAACAATATTCCTCTCTTACACTTTTGCTCTCAGATACATAGACATCGAGAAAAATAAGAAAATATGAAAATTTGATGAATTTGTTGCTTTTTCAAATTATTAAAGGTAACAATCTGGAATCGGAGCATGTTATAAAAACACTTTTAGAACAAAAGTTGTAGCAAATTTTATTGCTAGCAACATTCCTCTCTTGCACATTTGCTCTCAGATGCATAGATATCGAAAAAAATATGAATATATGATAATTTGATGATTTTGTGCTTTTTCAAGTTATTAATGACAACCACTCAGGAATTCTATCATATTACAAAAAAACACTTTTAGAACAAAAGTTATAGCAAATTTTATTGTTAGCAACATTCCTCTCTTACACTTTTGCTCTCAGATTCATAGATATCGAAAAAAATATGAAAATTTTATGAATTTGTTGCTTTTTGCAAGTTGTTGATGGTAACCCTGAGTAATCTGAGCATATTACAAAAAAACTTTTATGACAAAAGTTGCAGAAAACTTTGTTCTTAACAATATTCCTCTCTTACACTTTTGCTCTCAGATACATTGACATCGAGAAAAATAAGAAAATATGAAAATTTGTTGCTTTTTCAAATTATTAAAGGTAACAGTCTGGAATTGGAGCATGTTATAAAAACACTTTTCAAACAAAAGTTGTAGCAAATTTTATTCTTAAAAACATTTCTCCCTTGCGCTATTGCTTTCATAAATAGGATGAAATAGGATTCATAAATAGGATATTCCCATAAGGTATGATTTCTGTCGCAATTCTATTGATTTTAAGTACAAAGTTTTGAAAATCGGTAGATTAAGTTGTATACCGGTAGACTATCTTCTATATCGGTATATCTACCAATAAATCGTTGGGGTTGGCAACGGTGGTCTGAAGACGCACGGCTAAACCAGAAACTTTCTAGTTCTTGGTCTAGTGCTAGCTCTACTTTCAGTTCAATAAAAATATACAATAATCTAACGATGAATAATCACTAATACTAGAACTAACACTTGCATTAGAACTAACGCCAGGCCCAGAACTAGATACCTACTTTCGGGTTCAGCCGTCTTAAGAGACGTACGGCTAAACTCGAATGTTTATTTTACTACTTCATTCATTACGTTAACAACCAATAAGAATTCGCGGTTTTCAGCAATTGCGAGTATTTCAGCGGTTATTTGGCTGTAACCATGGAGAACGATAATACGCTCGTAAACCATTTAAATAATTTTAAGATATCCATGAAAGTTTCTATAACAATCAGTGTAATTTATTAGTATAAACAACTAACAAAATTAAAATTTTAAAAACACGGCAATCGAAAATACTCGAATCTCGACGTATTGCCTTAAAAACACCATTCGACCTTCGGTCTCGTGATATTTCAGCCAATACGTCTTGTATTATCGAGTATTTTCGATCATCTTGTTGTATAATACAGGATGGTTCAGTTTTTAATCGGGAAACTTTATTAGGACGTAGTACTTGCCAAAATAATACAAGTTTTTTATATAAACATAGGGTCGCAACTATTTTGTTGTCGAGCTATGAGCTGTAAAAGTTGAGACAAAAATTTATATTTTATCTTTTATTTCAGATATAAGTAAACCGTAGAATTTGAAATTTTGTATGTATGTACTACTGGTTAATACCTTATTTTTAACCATACCTTAACCCTTATTTTTTTATGTTAATATTCTTATAGCGTTAAAAAGTTCTTATAAAAAAAGTCAAGGGGGTGGTGATTACGATTAAAGTTACGATTAAAATCTAAACCAGCCTGTATATAATAATAATTTTTAAAATAACAATCGAAAATTAGAGGATAACCCTGAGGAAGAATGATAAACCTGATAATCTTATTATCAATTTGTTTAAATAGCTCTAATCGGAGATACCCTATAATTAGGAAATTACCAATAATTGGGTATCTACGATTGAAAATGTCGCGTTATTCTTCAAGTAGTAAGTAATTTTTAGTATTTTTGTATAAAAATAACTAAATAATTCTTTTTTATAGTTGAGTTACCAGATGAAGGTGATAACATCATCAGAACTAAAAACCTCGATGTTGAAATTAATCCAAATGGACTTGCCCACGAAATATTTCACGGTTTAAAAAAGAATAAAGACGTCATTGGACAGGTAAAGAATTTGCACTTTTTTAAACGCAATTTTATTCTTTTTATACACCCAGATTGAAGCAGATTCCGGTAAAAGTGAAACTTACTCGAAAGTTCTTGAGAGATCAATCAGATTGGCAATTAATCTTAAAAAAAGAGGTGTAACACCAAATGATATTATAGCACCATGTACAACAAATCATTTAAACAATTCCGTTTTATTATTTGGCATTTTATTTACGGGTGCTAAACCGGCTTGGTTGGATGCTTTTGCACCTTACGACCAAATTTTGAAGCAACTTCAATTGGTAGAGCCGAAATTCGTTTTTGCGGAACCTCAAAATGTTGATGTTCTCGAAGAAATTGTTACAAAATTAAATTTAAAAACAACCATCGTGTTATTAGGAAATTCAGAAAAATTTATATCCTTCGAAAAAAAATTTTTGGTACCACATCCAAACGAAGAATTAAATTTTACACCTTATCTAACCAACGATTTATTTGAAACTGCTTTTATAATCTTTAGTAGTGGAACAACTGGTGCACCTAAAGGTATCTGCCTAAATCATTTTGGATTTTTAACTTATTTAAACATTACTCAAAGTAATAAAACAACAGAAAACATCACAACTTTATCTTATGTTTTACTTGTTGCATTTTCTGGAGTTTTTTTAACATGTTTATCCGCAATCTTAGGACGTACTATGTTGTTGAGTTCTCATTTCGACAGTAAAAACACGTGGATTTATTTGCAAAAATACAACGTCACTTATTGTTTCCTTGCACCATATAATTTTATTTCATTTATTAAAAGCCAAAAACCAAATGATGTTGAATTAAAACACTTAAAAGTGCTTGCATATGCTGGTGGTGCTGTTCCACCCGAATACATCTTAAAAGCACGCCAATTATTCCCAAATGTTTTTATTGTTAGCGCTTACACTCAAAGTGAATTGTGCGGATTTGGTTTAGTTCCGGAAACCTCCATGGAAGGAATAAAAACATACTTAAGCAAACCTGCAATGGCTGGAAAACCAGTTAAAGGGTTAACTTATAAAGTAAATTAAATCAAAAAATTAATAAACTATTAAAGTTCAAATCATTTTTAGATTGTTAATCCGGAAACTGAAGAAATCCTTGGTCCCAATCAAAAAGGAGAACTAAGAATTAAATGTAATGTGATGATGAACGGCTATCATAAAGAACTCAACAAAAACTATCTCGACGCTGATGGTTTTTTAAAAACCGGGGATGTTATGTATTACGATGATGATCATTGTTTCTTTTTTATTGAAAGAGTTTCAGAATTATTATGGTACCAAATTTATCCAATATCGCCAAGCGAAATAGAAAGCGTTTTATTGCAACATCCATCCGTAAAAATCGCCGTTGTTATTGGAATTCCTTCTGAAGACGGTGACCTACCTGCGGCTATTGTTGTTAAAAACAACGATAACGTAACAGAAGAGGACTTAAAAGTTTTAGTAGCACAAAAACTTGAGGATCGTAAAAAACTTAGAGGCGGTGTGTTCTTTGTTGAAGATAATCAAATTTCTTTTACCGCATCGGGTAAAATAAAACGAAAAGTTTTAAAAGATATGATTTTAGCAAAATTTTGTAATTAATTTTGAATGTATTTTAAGATTAATTAAAACTTTAGATAAACCTAAGAATGTAGATATTTACAGAATAAATAAATCCTTATAGCTGCAAGATAATACTACTTAATTTTGTTTTAACTATTTCAGTGTCACTCTTTGATTCACTAAAGAGATTATTTTGAGCAACCTTATATTTGCAACAAATAATCAGTGCGTTCTTAGTACTCTCGTGCCATCATCATCATTGGCACCACAACCCTTGGTGGGTCTTGGCATGTTCTAGGATCAGCTTTCACTCTCCTCTATCTTGTGCCTTGGCCATCATCAGTTTCTAACTCCCAGCATTTTTAGACTCT
Source organism: Onthophagus taurus (assembly GCF_000648695.1). NCBI lineage: Eukaryota > Metazoa > Arthropoda > Insecta > Coleoptera > Scarabaeidae > Onthophagus > Onthophagus taurus. The sequence goes on from NW_019280934.1 coordinate 85,050, forward strand.
GCTTCTAGGCCTGCCTCTCTTGCGGATTCCAAAAACTGTTTGGCAGAAATTTTGCTTTGAGGGTTCCTACTTGTCGATCTTTTCTAAATGGCCGAGCCACCTTAACCCAGTGATTTTGATGGATTGTACAACATTCGGTTCTTCATAGAGCCGGCACAACTCAAAATTGTAACGCCTTCTCCATATTCCTGTTGAGGAAAACCTCAACATCCCTGTATATGTGGAGGAGTATCTTTCTTTCAAAGCAGCCCAACAAGTTTTCCCATTCCAAAGTAAGCTTTATTAGTCATATATAGTCCTCTCCTCATTTCTGCAGTCATGATGTTATTTTCATTTAGCTGGGTTCCAAGGTATATAAATTCCGTTACAACTTTGAACGTGTATGGTTTACTAATCAGATCTTCAGGTAGGGTTCTGCTTTAGTGGAAGTGGCACTGAAATCTACTGAAAACCTTACTGATGCATTTGCTTCATTATTTCTTCATTATTTTACGATCTATTAATTTAAAGAATATCAATCGTCAAAGAAGATATAAAGCCACTCACAAAATTTAGTCGAAAATATTGTATGGCTTAATAAAATACTTTGTGAAGCTTTTGATTTGCACGAATGCAAAAAAAATCAACTACTTGGAATTAAAATTATTCCTGGATTGCTGCGAAGCCATATTGTGATAATCATAAAATCTAATGGTATCATGCAAGCAACATTAGCAATCTTAAAACAGTGAGTAGTAATGAGCAGTGTGGGAATCACAAAATAATGGCCGTGTCGAATTCTGAAACAATAACTTGCTATTTAGAGCTCTGTCAAGTATGCCACGAACAAAGGAACCAATCTAAAAAAGGATTAACAGTTAAACCCCTGTTATTTAAAAAAGTGAATTCCCGAGGTCAGGTCGATCTCATAGATATGCAGACTCATCTAAGTTTATAATTTTACGTCCATTGAAGACGAAGACAGCAGAGGAAGTGGCTCACACATTATTGGATGGTTTTTTGTATTTTGGGAACTCCCAGCGTGTTGCAGTCGGACAACGGACGAGAGTTTGCTAATCGGGTAGTTGAAGAGTTAAGGAAAGTGTGGCCCGAGCTAGCAATAGCAGTTTCTACTTCATTAAAGGAAGAAACGCTCATATCGGAATAGAGTCATTGCATGATTCTATCAAAAAAGTTCTTAGATCTGAAGAAGATCTTGAAAAGGCACTTACAACTACTGTGGAGCAGTAGAATTTCACTTGTGATCCTAATGCAGAAAGTCTTAGAGGATCAACTCCGTTTCCTGATGCAGAAAATACTAAAGGAACAACTCCTGTCGTTGATGTTGATATGGCAAAATTGGAACCTGTTTGTTGCATATGCGAAAAAGAAACTTCAGGAGTCCACAACTCTATAAAATTGCAACCAAGAAAGGAATTATTGCCTCGCTATATTCGAGAAAACAAATTCAAACGTGTAAAGACACACTTTTGAAAATTCAAGACGTCCCAGAGATTGAAATGTCAAACAAATTTATGCAAATGTAAGAGGGCTAAAGTGTTTTGCAACTCGAAATTTCACCATTCAAACTCGTGTTCAAACAAATAATGGTTTACACAAAAATAGAGTTGTATTGGGAAAATTTCAATTCCGTTATTTTTATTAGTAGTTAAGAAGCCAAAGAGTGCGCACACATAGACAGCTTGTTGATAACGCTGATAGCAGTAAACAATGTTTTGAATGTGCGCACCCTTAATTTGCCTAACCCACTTATGCAAAGTCCGAAGTTAATTTACACTTTTCGGACTTTGCCTGAGCCTCATTTGGCACACCTAACGTTGCCTACTTGCATACTAGGCAAACCACGAAATTAAAAGTTATTTCGGACTTGGTCATAAACGCTCGGGCAATGTGCGAACTTCCTAGTCAATCTTAGGTGTGCCGGTGTAACGGAGATTGCCGGTAACAGATACACAATTTTGGCAGTCTTTTTAAAAACTTTTAGAGCAGGTCCTTCCCAACCTCTTGCTTGTTATTAATAAATAGATGTGGTTCATTTGTGACTGCTAATATATAATCCAATTTTGTGCAGCTTTTCATTGTTAGCACATAAACCTTAATTTCCATGCTTAATATATAGCTGCATAAGTCAGTCTGTTTCTGATGTTCAAAAGGTTGCACGCAACATATCTCACTTTTCCTTTTATTATAGCATGTCTCTATCAGGTCTGCTGGCCAATCTACTGTATTAATCTTCTTTTTATACTATTTTGCATCACTAAATTAATGTGTTATCAGAAACTTCAAAGCCTCTTTCCTCTTCTGACTTCCGTTCCTGTAGGTTGTTATTTTGCGACGACGACGTCCAACTCTCATGCTAGGCGTTTTTGTGGTATTCCTGGGAGTCGCCTGGTGTCTAGTTTTTGCGTTTGGATTTTCTTTGCTAATCTTTCCTCACCCATCCTTTCAACATGACCCTTCAATATCTTCTCCTCAATCTTGTCTATCGGGTTACATACTGTACGTTGCACATCTCACGCCACAGTGATGGCTCTCATGACTTGTTTGGTTGTTGATGCTGTTTTTATAGATTCTTACTTTGATTTTTACCGCCATATGATGCCCCGTAGGCAACCAGATTACTGCACCTTTGGTTGCCCGTGATTTCACATTATTTGTGGTGTGATAACTCGACTCCACGATATTTAAACTGCATAACCTGTTGGATCGACTTTCCATCGAACTCCAAGTTGCATCATAATGGGGCGTTGAAAATGACCACTGACTGTGTTTTCTGGGTAGAAATTAGCATAGAAACAGCAGACGTTGCAGTCATTTTCATTCTAGCTCATAATCTGTATTATACAATTTCCCATTTTGTAACTTATATTAGTGTTTTTGACGCTATTTATAATTTGGTCCATAACGATATTAAAACGCGCAGGGCCGGTTGATAAGGGGATTTCTTCCGGTAGTCCATCGCGGATTTTAATTCTTGTTTCCGTATTCATTTCCTTTATTAAGTACGTTACTCGTTTGTCGATGTTATTTTGTTGTAGTATTCTTAATACATCACAAAGCTGTATTCTATCGAATGCTTGAGTAAAGTCGACGAAGCAGGGGTAGTGGGGCTTATTGAATTCTATGGATTTTTGTTAATTGCCGTAGCATGAATATTGTAGTGATGGCGTCGCGATGATACGCTTTGAAACGATTGTAATTGGTTTGCAAATTAAGACCAAACGGAGTCTTGCCAAGTACTCTGTTTTTAACCTCTACCCCTAAAACAAAAAGTGATAAGAAAAAAAAGATATCAATAAAGAAGAAAGAGAAGACGTGTTTGTACTATACGCCATTTGGAATAAAACGTAGACTGAGCTGCTTATTGTTCTCATGACAAATGGGCTCATTGCAGCTATGAAGATGTAGGGATAAAGAAAATTATAAGAACTACTTGCATACCATATCTTGCTCCTTAAGGCACCCCATGGGACTCCTATAATTATGTTACAAATATTTCCAAAAAGGCTAAATTATTGTACACTCATTTAATAAAAATGATTACCGCATATCTTACTCATATCTTTTGAGTAGAATTCCTTGTTGTGAAATACTTTTTAAATACAGTGTGTTAATTAATTATCTTACCCGACGTCATCATTGCAAGTATGCAACCAAAATCACAGTATTGGTATGGCAATACGCAAATCGCCTATTGTAAAATAAATACATTGCAAGTATGCAACCAATATCACAGTATTTATTTTACAATAGGCGGTTTGCGTATTGCAATACCAATACTGTGATATTGGTTGCATACTTGCAATGATGACGTCGGGTACGATAATTAATTAACGCACTGTATAATACTGAATAGATTCAAGCTAATCTTAGCAGATATTAAACCAAATAGTAAAAGTAAAAGATATTTTAAAATTTTTAAATTTGTGTTAAGTGCTGGAACAGTGTAACATTAATATTATCACCAAGGTTTCTTCAGGCCTGAAACAATATATTTTTAGTGTAGTAACACATTTATTAAATTCACAAATGTACAAGTTATAACCTAAATACAAATAATTATAATAACATGCAACTGTATCTTCTCGTTTTCAAAACTAAAAAAAAAGTACATAGTGACAAGTATAAAGGCAATACTGAAACATGTTAGCACTTAGTGAGCTCTCCAATTCATTATTTAAAAATAATTTTCGAAAAAAAAATAATAATAAAGTGTCCGATTAAAGTCACACATCGATATAATACACTTACGATGATTAATTTTAATAACAAAAATTGTTACGCCGAAAGTAGAACAATTAAAAATGTTTTCAGTCTACCTTTACCACACTGTATATTTTCCGGATAAACCAGAAACACGCGAAGAAACCAATCGTGCCTGTTAATAAATTAAACAGAAACACCATCAGTAAAGTGTATCCGAAATATAGAAATCCTGACGCGGCTCCTTCTATTTGGAGTTTCGTAAAGAAATAATGGCAGCAATAAAAGAAAAGGTAAACCGCTGTAAATCCGGATGTTAAATAGGACCTCCACCACCAATGATAATCTTCCGCGCAAAGATGAAAATAACAAAGAAGTATTGTTGTTTCAGCACAGGTTATTGCTAAAATTATAAACACCAAGAAAAGAAATCCAAACATGTAGTACATTTGTGATGACCAAATCGAGTTCAAAATGAAAAATAATTGTATAAAAATACAACCAAACGGTAACACTCCTCCCATTATTATTCCAGGAACAGCTTGAGTGTAAACAGATTGTTCTGGAATCAATCTTGGTATTTGATTGGTTCTTACAGGATGTTCAATCGCCTAAAATTAAATGAAATTATTTTTTAACAACACCATTTTAACATTTTTAATTTACCCTTTTTCTAAAACCAAAATAAGCTCCAACAAAAGTTAAGGGTACAGATACACCAAACCAAAGTCCTAACAGAGCTAGGAGTGTGGTGAACGGTACCGCAGCAGAACTATCTTCGCCCCAAAGTACTAAATTCATTATAAAAAATAATCCAAACACAACTCTAAAATTTTCAATAAAAAAAGTTTGTTTAAGAAATATTAACATTTTTTTACTTACCCTGGACAAAGCATCGATGTTAAAAGCACATTTGACTTCCATTTTTCCCCACCAAAACTCTTATAAATCCTAGCAGAAACATATCCTGCTGGTGTTCCAAGTAAAACAAACAACACCATAGCACAAGTCATAAGTGCCCCTCGATTAGCAGGACTCAAAAAACCCAAACAGGCGAACGCCAAAGTAACCATACTCATACAAAAAACTTGTACCCCACTACCCAATAAAACTGAAAGTAACATCCCTTTTCTTGGAGGTCTAAAAACATCTCCATGAACTAATTTCCATCCAAACTCTTCCTGTGCATCTTCACCGCTATCATTTTGATTATAACGAGCGATATCTTTATGTAATGTTCTTAAAAGAATCATTGCAACCATTCCAGATAAGAAAAGAACGATTACGAGGGAATTTAAAATACTGAACCATTGAATATTGGTGTGGGGCATAGATTCAAGGATGTAATCCCATCTTGAGGACCATTTTATTGTGTTGTTTTCTATGAATTTTATCGTATAGGTGTAAGCGATCATGAATTCTTCGTCTTTTTTAAGTTGTGTGGGTATTTCAAGGTGTTCAGTTATAGAACAATCATCAACACTAAAAAGATTATTAACTTAATTAAAAAAGTACAAGATAAGAATATGGGTGCAGCTTAAATAACATAGAAACTGATAAAAGAAACAAGAAATAATTGAATAAAGGTAAACATCAGAAAATTTTAATTATTTAAAAGCTATTTAAAGGGTTTCCCAATTTCTTTTTCGTCGAGCTTCCTGGAATTATAATAGTATATTATTAGATGAGCAAATACAGGGTGATTTAGATAAGAACCGACACAGAGCAGGGACATGTAGAGGACAATAAATTAAGATGATTTAACGCAACTTATCTCTATACTAAGTTGTACCCCTGAGGAGTTATAGGCCTTCAAAGTTGGGTCTTAAATTTCTAAAACATTGAAATCGTAATACATTAAGCTAGAAAAACCAAATTTGAGTGAATAATAGCTCATTATATGTGAGTAGAATACTATACTTTGTCCACGACTACGATTGAAATTGATTCCATAAATTTATTTTTTTAAATAAATTTTTGAATAAAGTTTAAACGTCAATGTGACAAGTTCAATGTTAGCAACTGTAACCAACTTCACAACAATGTGTCAAAATTAAATGTCAATTTTATGAAACTTTTTTACGAAAATTAATTAATTTATGTTTAAATCATAGGAAAAAGGGATTTGTTTAGGTTTTTTTAATGTCAAACCTTTAGAAAGTTCTAAAAATTGAATTAATTTGACGTTTTTTGAAATTTTGACGTTTCAAATAATTATTATGTCCCCCCTTTAATTTTTTTATTACAATTTTTTTTATTTCTATTGATATAAGAAATAATCTCGGCCGCAATAACTATTGTTTGTAATACTTGGGTTGGGTTGGTCCAAGTAGGGCCACCCTTACTGATATAAGAAATACTCTGTCCCAAGTATCACAAACAATACTGATTACTATGAGAGATTATTTGTTATTATAAAAATAACACCTCTCTACGCCCTCCTAAGGAGGCGTGCCCCCTTGATTGGGAAATCCTGCTATAAAACAGTAAAGTTCTTCTTTACTAATATATAATCAGTTAAATAAAAAGGACTTATTCAAATTAATTTGTAAATTAATTTACATACTCAGGTTTTGAATGTTGTATACTTCTAGGTTGAATTTTTATCGAGATAATTCTTCCTCCCATCTCTTGAAAAGTAGAGCCCCATTCTTCATGTTTACCCGAATGATAAGTAATGGTTAAATCGACGTGATTAAAAATATAATGTCCATCTTTTAAAGGTGGATAACATGTTCCTTTACTACTCCTTGAGTAGCATCCCATTGGAAAACCAGTTTTACAATACGGTCCTTCATTAGAATCATAACAATACGTAACAGGCATATTGTCAATAATCCAATGATGATGATAATTTAAATTAATGCCTTTCCGTAAAATACTTAATAAACGTTCATCTTGAGTTTTTCCCCCTTTATAGCTTTTAATACACAACAATTTACATGTTTCATTTTTCATAAACTCAATCTTGTAACTTGAAGGGCGTATTCTTTCTCCAAAGACAACTTGGCCTAAATTTTCTACAGGGGATTTATTATCATTGTCTGATGTACAGAAATCGAAATGACTATACTCATAGGGAATTACAGATTCATCCGTATTCAATCTATTAACGAATAAAGGTACTTCGGTCTGAAATGATTAATAATTTTGTTTAGGTTATGTTGGGCGAAAATGTAAAAAATGATAGGTTACCTTGCATTTTTCCGATTCGTCCTTTTTGCAATAGTTAACGGGGGCCAAGCCGGGTAAATAAAACGTTTGTGAGATAGTGATATAGGTTAGAAATAAAAACACGACTTTCGAATCCATTTTTTATACGATAACTGCCGTGTGGAGTTACTAATACATTTTGTGCGATAAATTCAAATAAAAATGTAAACGGAGTACACTACGTGTAACGTCACTGAATTTATCGAGAGATAAAGAAAAATTTTATACGTAGCAGTGACAGTACAATAAGGCTCACTACTACTGTTGGGAAAAAAATGCTTGCCAACAAATTACGTGTTTTTCGCATTAACAACAAGATTAGTAATAAATTGAAAACATAAAAAATGCTTTTTTTTTGAGTATCTACTGAAGAGTAACAAGATAACTTTAGATAACAATTTTAAGTTGATAATTTTTAACTTTTACACGTCTACTGATTTTACGAAAATAAAATCAAATTTTACAATATAATCAAAAATGTATGAAAATATGAAAAATTACAAATTAATTTATTTTTAGATAAAATGATATTAAATTTTAAACTTTTAGTCGAATTTTAACAATAAATTCCCTTCTTTAACAAACGACACCAGCGCTACAAATTTTGACATTTGCGGGTAATTACGCAACCATTTCTTATTTACCGATTTGTCATCATTTTCATTAGTATAAAATTTTGAATCATTTCAAGAATATTATTAAATAACAGTAGCATACAATTATTTAAGAAATCCTGTTTAACCCCTATGTGAGACCACTATCTTCTACTATTATTGTCTACCAGATATCACATTATTATTTAAATATGTTTATTGTTTAGGTTGGATTGTTATTCATCAGGCAGAATACTGTTTAGTAAATGAAGATTGTATAAAAATGACTCCTGATGATGTTAATATCATCATGATATTTATATTGCTTTAGATTGTATTTAATCATAATGCAAACACATCAGACTACTTAGTGTAGATAGTTGAGATTATGTACCAGGTGTTAAAGAATGGTATAGTATAGTATACAATTCTGGAATACAATTAAGAGATTGAAAAGATACCAAAGAAAACAGATAAGGAACATCAAACATCAAAACGGCGATCTAAAAACATCAAATAAAGAAATATTAAGGACATGGAAAGAACATTGCAGCACAAAATTTAAGGAAGAGGAAGGGATACAAACACTACATGGAAGGCAAGGAGGAGGGGAAGATGATGAGGTTGAAGATGAAGCCCTAAAGACAATGAGAAATGGAAAAGCGACAATATAGTGTACAGAGACAATACTGAGTGAATGGGGAAATAATATTATCCCAATACATAAGAAGGGGGAAACCACAAAATGTGAAAATTATAGAGCAGTGTGTCTTTCGTTGGTAGCTCTAAAAATATACACAAAAATACTAGAAAAACGCCTAAAAAAAGAAGCAGAAGATAAATTGTAAGAGAAACAAGCGGCGTTTCGACCTACCAGGGATAGACAAGACCACATATACACAATCAGAACATTAATAGATAAAACAATGGAAATGGGTAAGGACACATACCTAGCATGTGTGGACCTAACATTAGCCTTTCATACAGTACCAAAAGAAGAAATATAGAAAGCCTTACGAGCGTTAGATATAGACAAAAAATTACAAAGAACAATTGAAAGTGTATATAGCGAGGTAAAAGGGTACATCAGGCTAAATGAAGAAATATCTGAAAACTTTAATATAGAGAAGAAGGGTATGAAATAGGGGGACAGCCTGTGCCCACACTGATTTTTATGGATCAAATAATTATGGGTTATGAGGATTGTAAATTAAGGGTTGTGATTTCAACCCTTCTCACAGATCGAGGTACTGGATGCTTTTAACAGCCTCAAGCCAAGCAAGTTTGCTGATATCTTTGAACTCTATGCAATCATGATTAAAAAAGTTAAAAACCATTTGATTCCTGTATTTGATACTCTGTTTAACCAGTGTTTAACTACTGGCTGTTTTCCAGATAACTTTAAGGTGGCACATGTTTTGCTGCTATCCAAAAAGGGTGATATTAATGATGCCTCCAACTATAGCCCAATTAGTATACTACCCTTATTATCAAAAGTCTTTGAAAGGTCACTAAAAATCAATTATTTACATGTTTTGAAACTTAAAATATTTTTAACAAACAATTTGGCTTTAGAAAAGAGTCTTCGTCCGTTCTAGCGGTTCAAAAAACCTCTCTCAAAAGCCTCTCAGTGCACTAAAGCTACTTTTTTCGACCTTACCAAGGTGTTTGATTGCATTTGTCATTCAGTTTTAATTCCCAATTATATGCGTACAATGTAGCACCAGAAGCGTGGAAATTGTTGTTTTCTTATCTTACAAAGAGAAGCTAATATGTGAAATTTAATTCTGCTATGTCTAATCTTCGAAGTATCACGAGTGGTGTTCCCTAGGGGTCAATTTTGGGCCCTATTCTATTTTTAATTTACATAAATTACCTACCTTCTTTTCAGCAAAGCACTGGTTTGCTAGTAATCCCCTGACTTTGAATAGTGGCAAGACAGAGCCAATGACTTTAACACTTGAACAGAGTGCCGAGTCTTTATATTCGGAGAATGCAATCAGATTTTTTGGTGTCCATGTGGATCCTGGATTTACATGGAACTCCCATAGGGAAGTTTTAGCTTTTCGTTTGAATTCCACTGTTTTTTTGTTGAGGCGTCTCTCGGAGTTTTCTTCCACTAAAGTACTGCGTATTTTGCACTTTTCCAAAGTCATGTTAGCTACGGTATGCTTGCGTGGGGACATGCCCCGATGAGTAAAAGAATTTTCACTATACAAAGAAGAGGCATTCGTAATATTGCTAAACTAAATTATAGAGATGATTGTCATTCCTCTTTCATTATACAGGGTGGTTCAGTTTTTAATCGGGAAACTTTACTAGGATGTAGTACTTACCAAAATAACACAAGTTTTTTATATAAACATAGGGTCGCAACTTTTTTGTTTTCGAGCTATGAGCTGTCAAGTTGAGTCAAAAATGTACATTTTATGTTTTATTTCGGGTATAAGTTATCCGTAGAATTTGAAATTTGGTATGTATGTACTACTAGTTAATACCTTATTTTCAACCATACCTTAAATTTCTCTAGCGCCCTCTAAAGGGATGAAATTCACAAACCCTTTAATTTTTTTTGTTTAATTGTAAAGCTTATTCATTATTGGTACTTTTCTGTCTCTTTAGTTTATTCCTTAAAGATAATAGTTTAAAATAAAATATGTTACATTGTACTGTAAAGCGCTGCTATAATCAAAAAAAAATTTCTTTATAGCTGGCTATGCAAGTTATGCAGTTACTAGGATCTAGTACTAACTAAATAACACCAATTAATTGTGATTTTCATAAGAAAAGCCATAAATAAGATGAATGTCTGTCTGAACAAATTACGTTGTTTTAAACAATATTAAAAAATGGATGCTCTTGCTTAATAATAGTCAAAAATTATTAATAATCATCAACAATTATGAGGATTCACCGTAAATGAAACTTACAAGTTCTCAGAGCCAACTTTTAGAGTAATTTTAGCTAAACATAGCGGTACATGGCACGATATTTTATTTGCTTTACACGGAAACTATTACCTTTAAGGAAAATACTAAAGAGACAAAAAAGTACTACTAAAGAATGTGCTTTACAACCCATATTTTTTATATTAATATTCCATAGCGTTAAAAAGTTTTTATAAAAAAGTCAAGGGGGTGGTAAACTTCATCCCCTTAGAGGGTGCTAAGGAAGTTTAAGATATGGTTGAAAATAAGGTATTAAGCAGTAGTATATATATACAAAATTTCAAATTCTACGGTTAACTTATACAAGAAATAAAAGATAAAGTGTAAATTTTTGACTCAACTTTGACAGCTCATAGCTCGAAAACAAAAGAGTTGCGACCCTATGTTTATATAAAAAACTTGTGTTATTTTGGGAAGTACTACATCTTAGTAAAGTTTCCCGATTAAAAACTGAACCAACCTGTATATGTTGGAATACCTAAAATTCATGTTATTGCATCATTGTCACCATAAAATGGAGGAATGACGTTCGGCATGTTTCATTACGACTTCATAAATTTAGAAACGCATACAACTACTATGGGATAAAATTTTACAATGTTGTGTATAATGCTTTCATGCGCTTATCTTTTAAGACTTCGGTCACTAAAATTAAAGATATTTGGAGAGGGGCCTATTACAGTATTGAAGAATTCTTAAGTGATGCTTGGGCTTTCGACTGTTCCCTGTAATTTATAAGCTTGCAAGCAACCTTGCCACTTCTGCATATTCTTATTGTATATTGTATTTCACTTCACAACTACTATTTGACAACTGCTATTGTATTATTTTATTTTATTTTATTTTTTTACGAATGTTTTTAACCTGCGGGTTTTTAACGTAATAAATTATTATTTTAAGTAGTGTGAAACAAGAAGAACATTTCACAATCGCTTATTACAAATTAACACCTATGAAGGGGAATGCAAATAAATATTGGGAAAACGAAGATTTTTTCATTAAAATTTTCTAATCATCTGAATCTAGTCATTCAGATACATCTGTATACACCGACCCTGACATATACCGAAGCTTGAATTTATTTACTTCTTCTTTCTTTTTATTTTTGTCGAATTATTAGATTATTTGAAAACTTTATTCCTTTTTCTTTCTTATCTTGGTCTTTTATGAAGCTGCCTCAAAGATGTATTTAGTTCGAATGTGTAACTTGTTATACTACAAGTTACACATTCATAACAAAATATTAATTTATGTTGTTTTATAGAATTGTTATCTATAAACAAGTTTATTACATTCATATTCCTCTATCTTTAAAATTCATTTGAACAATATGTATCATCTGGATGAAAATGTTGTTTCACACAGAATATATATAGTTGCTGATGTTACATTGTTTACCCCCACTCTATTCCTTAAGTGTAATCTACAGTGTAAGAATTATTAACAAAATATCATAATCAGCTTATTTTGACTAAAAATAATGTTAAAATTTGAATATTACTTCAATTTTAACATTAAAAAAGAAAATTGTTTTTGTAAAACGATATCAGCGCCGCATTTCCTGTGATTTGCGGAGAACATCGCAATTACCGAAAACGTTTATGTCATAATTCTGTCTACAAACATCTTCAACTGATTTTACGTAAATAATTAAGCCTGCACGCACGGAAACACTAAAAAAATCGTTTGTGCATTTCCTTGAGTAGCCGTAAACTTCGTGAGTATCGAAATGTAAGTAATTAATATATTTTTTACATTAATTTTCGGCGTAACTCCAATGGCGTCTTCATAACATAACCTCAATCATTTCTAACCAACGGATGCATCTACATAATTTTTATATGTACAGTTATTATTGTTATGTGTAGTTTTATCTGAAATATACAGGATTGATTGTTATTTGATTAAGATAAACTTTCTTTGAGTTTCTATAAAAGTCGGACTATTTAATTTGCTATGATGGATAGATAAGGTTGTTATATTGTTGTTAGATCAATAACACAATTGTTTTGTTTTATTAGATATTTATTCAACAATGAGACGAAAAAGTACAAGAAATGCAGCTAAAGCGCAAGAAAAAGCTAAACCAGCGGAACAACCAACAAGAAAGTCTCGCAGAACGTCAAAAAGAAGAAGAAAATCAACATCTTCAGAAAGTGAAAAATCAGAAGAAGAACAAGAAATGCCTCAAATGGTAGTTGCAGAGGCTGAAAAAGTAGCCTCAGATTCTGAAGTAAATTCAACTTTAGAGGAAAATACAGAGAAGGAAGTTCCTCAAATAATTGAAAAAAAGACAAGACGTAACAAAGCAAGTAGCTCCCCAATGGTGAGCGATTCAAAGCTTGCCGAAGAAGGAAATGAAAACAAGTCGCGTAACTCGAACAGACTGCGGCAGCGCGAAGCGACGAAGCCTGAAGACGACGTGGATGGTGAAGGTAGAGCTGATAAAGGTAAGTCTAAAGGTAAAACTAGGGCAAAGGTCGATCACGAGCCGACTGATGCGTCTGGAACGGTTACCGAAAGTGAAATTTGTACAAATGCACAGGTGACGCCTCTGTCACCCCAAACCGATATCAATAACGCGGTTACTTGTGAGAGTATTGTTACTCAATCGGCTGCGGATAGTGTCGATGATAAACCTACAATAGACCAGGAACCTGATTGTACTAGGTCCGACGATCACAATGATGATAAAGATGTTGAATCAAGTGTTGATGTTGTCGATTCATCTACTAATGATAATGTCACTAACCTTGATATTACAAATAATGATATTAAAAGTGGTGAAGGAGATGAGGTGATTCCAATTAAATCTCCAGTTTGTACAGAACAAACTGAACATCAAGAAATTGTTGATTCTTCTAATGATGGTACAGGAGAATGTAAACAATCAGAAATGGAATCAATAAAAGGTAATGTTTTAACTAATTTTAACATTTTAAACTCTCATAAATGTTTTTTTCTTATAGCCTCTGAAAGTGAAAAACTTGAAATTCTAGATATAAATAAAAAGGATGAGTCTTTAGAGATAAAAGATACTGATGAAAAGAAAAGTCTACCTGATCAAAAATTAGAAAATGATCAGAATGATATTACTTCACCAAAAAAAGATGAATATCCTGTGCCAATGGAAATTGATGAAAGCCAAACAGAGATACTTGAAAAAATTTCAATAACTTTAACTGAAGGAACGAAATCCCAAGATTCTCAAGATGAAAAACCATGTGATGAAATACAACAAGATTTAAAAATAGAAGAGAAAATGGAACAGACCGTATCAAAACCCCCTGAAACATCACAAGAGCCTATCAGGCAACAGGAGGTAAAACCAGAAGAAATCAAATTAAGAACATATGAAAGGAAAGCATCAGTGCAAAAAATAAAAATCAAGAGGACATCAACATCAGATGAAACTAATGAGACACAACCAAAAAGAAGATGGGGGAAAGGTTTAAAGTTAATATCAGCAGAAATAATAGATTCAAATGTAGTGATGAATATTTATCCGGATGTACAATTTCTAGAAGAGTCTGATGTTAAATTAGAACACACAGAGCCGAAAATTCGACGATTTTCCACCGCGGAAAGTTCTGAGGATAAATCAGACAGGAGGATGTCATTGGATTTTGAAAGGCAAACATCTGAAGAGTCGTTTAAGACTGAAGTGGAACCCGAAGAAAAAACTAACATCATAGCTTTTAATCGAAAAATTTCAATTATTGACGATTCTGCCACGACTTTAAAACCGCCACCAAGTCCTGCTAAAAATCCCGTTTCTGATACTTTGTTTATAACAAACTTGGTGCGCCCGTTTACCTTAAAACAACTGAGGGAATTATTAGAACGAACTGGGAAAATTAAGGAGGATGGTTTTTGGACTGACCGAATTAAATCTAAGTGTTATGTACAATATGAGAGTGAAGAGTAAGTTTAAATGTGTGAATAAATTAATGTAAAGTTAATGTGTTAAATTATTTTTAGGGAGGCTCGAGGGACAAGAGAAGCTTTGCATGGAGTGCATTGGCCGATTGGTAATGGTAAAAAATTAATTATTGATTATAGTACAGAAGAGGAATTGGCTAATGCTAAAAATCCACCTGCCCCACCGCCACCAGCACCTGTTGTCCTTGAGCCATCAAAAAGTGACAAAGAAAATGAAGTAAATTTAATTTAATTTAGAAAAAATTGTTTCTAATTTTACTAATTTTTTATTTTTAGGATTTACATAGGACGAAGAAAGAAGATAGGAAGAGTAAAGAACGGGACGAGAAGGAAACGCGCCGACGGGAACACGTTCGGGAGTGGGATGTGGGAAAAGAAGATGTTCAACACAAATCAAAATCAGATCATGATCATGATAGAAGGAAACATTCGAGGAGATCATCAACACCAAGAGAAAGAGATGGCAAGCTATTGATTATTTTGTTAAATAAATTTTATTGAGAAATTTAATTTTAGATTATTTAGCGAAAAAGAGAAAGAAAGTTGAAGATCAAATACCACAAAAATTAATGGATGATTTATTTCAAAAAACCACAGCCACTCCAAGTATTTATTGGCAACCGCTCACTCCCGAAGAGGTATTTTTTTTGCTTTAATTATTTTTTTACTTGAAGGGTATGAAGGGGAAAACCAACTATATTATATTAAGTTAAATTAATTGTGAATCATGAAAAGTGGGTTTATGATTTTAACTAGTTACAAATGAAAATTTTATCACCTTTGAAATGTCACACAAATGTTAATGCATTTCTCAACATAGTATAAATAATTAAGTATATCAATTAATTCTTTTAATTATCCAATTTAGGCACATTTTTACCAGCCTCTTGATAAACTATCTAGGGCTACTATTGGCTAAGGGTGTGTTATGTCATATACATTTTTACCAAGGCTCATTAAGTTATATGTTATAAGGTTAACCAACTGTAAGGATTTAACATTTGCATAAACTTTATTATTTTGTTATTACTACCTTATTATTACAACTTTTAAATCTATACACTCTATATATAAATTGCCTAAAAGGGGTTTTCTACATTTTTTCATGTGAAAAAATGTTGGTTTTGATTTTTTTAATAATAATTATGAACATTTTTCTGCAACAGATATTTTTGTTTCTAATAAATTAATCCCTATTATTAAATAATTAGTTGTTGCAACAACAGTTTATTATTTTTATTTCTATATTAAAATGCAAATTAAATTAAATATTCATTTTGGAAGTCTTACAATTAGATAAATAGAAAAAAAATGATATATTACAAAGGATTGTTTCCTTCATTCGACTACAGAATGTTAAACATGATGCTGTTTCTTCTTTTAGAAATAAGGTTGTTTGCTTTTGGATACAATTATTTTAATCAAAGAATGAACTATTAAAGTTCATATAAAATAATAGAATGTGCCAGAAATTTGTATTTATCAACAGCATATTCGAATTTCCCTATGAAAACTTTCAAAGTTGATGGTTTTATAGGCTCTCTTGGTTAATCTTGAAGCAAATTTAGTCTACAAAACGATATCCAATTTTCTCCTTTTCTTTTGAAGTTCATCCAGCACTTCATCGGGCGTTATAAATCTACAATAATGTTATGCCATTTAATTTGTTTTCACTTATTGTATTTCTTTCATTAGCAGTTCTGAAAGAGATTAACAGTTCTTTCATTATAACAATGTAATTTTGTTGTTGAATTCATTGTATAGTACTCAGTTACTTCAATCTGTCTCGTTTTGATGTGGTACATCTCCTCAACTTTTCCACTTAAGACAGTTTGGCGTTTTCGTTAATACACCAATTAAATAAATGAAACACATTTTCTATCAAACCGATACAGTTCCTAATAGCCCATACAGAACTGGCATCTGAAATAGCTAAATTCAAAAAATAAGAAGTGCATATGGGTGTCCAAATTTCGATGGGTTTGCAGGGTATCTCAGTTATTACGAAAGATAGAAAGTTGCGGTTTTCGCGAACCTGAGCTACTTTTTTGTGAAACTTACAATGGCGCAAACGAAATTTAGCCCTCTTCGTTTTCGAGACTAATCCAATCCCGCAAAGACCAAACCTCTATTTTTAAGTTATAGCCAAAAAATATAGCCAAATGTTGGCTATAACAACGGCAGTATATTCACTTAAAAAAGTGTCTTAAGAACGTATCCCCCATTTCTCTAATTTCAAAAATAAACGAAATATGAAAATTTTTTGAAATCACGAAAATTTGACTTTTTGGTTATAACTTAAAAACAAAAGAAGATAGAGGTTTAGTCTTTGCGGGATTGGATTAGTCTCGGAAAAAGCGACCGGGCCATTTTTCGTATCTCTTATAGTTTCTGAGATAGCCTATAATAACACCCAAATTTGCCCACCCTGTACATACAAGGCTGTCGGATATAATTGTCTTATTATAGCATGTACTTCATTATACTTTCAGCTTATTGATACAGTCCCAACATACTCTAGTCCACGAAGGTTGTTTAACGCATTTGCTATTGATTTACCTGTGGTGGATGTAGCAGGACAAATTGCAGGAATGATTCATAAACATTGTTTGTACACTGTATTTACTGGTAGTATTTT
The DNA here is from genome assembly GCF_000648695.1 of Onthophagus taurus. Lineage (NCBI taxonomy): Eukaryota > Metazoa > Arthropoda > Insecta > Coleoptera > Scarabaeidae > Onthophagus > Onthophagus taurus. The sequence goes on from NW_019280934.1 coordinate 102,587, forward strand.
AACCTTCTACTGGTGACATGGTGCCTCTCTGACCCCAGCGAGTTTTAAAGTTTGTGCTAATCGCATATTTTTAGAGTTATGTCACTATGAGTCCATGCACCTTTAAATTACCTGCGCATGCATCAGCAGGTGTGTTTTAACAGAGATAAGGAGTCCAGTTTATGTGTTATTGTCGATTACAGTTTATTTGGGGTCGCATTGGCACCACATCATTAGTTGTGGTACATCGAACATGTATTAAATAAATGGTTTAACGAGACGGAGAGTGATGTGTGTTAGTGATGTGAATGTTCTGAACAACAGGATATAGAAAGCAAACATGATACGCGTTCAAAATTTGATGTTTATAAAGACCTTTTTAAAGCCGAAAAAGTAACAAATCAGTTCAAGTGGTCATCACAACCTCTTATGCGTAGATCTGGAACTCAAAAACACAACATAGTCTCGTATTTACCTGATCTACGAGGCTATTTAACCACTTCTCTTTCTTTTTTTATGTTTTGATATGTTATTTTTGTTACGATGATATAAACATTTTGTTCAAGACCATAAAAAATGTATGGCTTGAAATAAATATCTGCTTTCTTTAGTACATTTTTACTTATACTTTATTTTACTGACAGACTTTTATTTGGTTACTTATCAACAAAATATTACTTTATACAATTTCAGGAGATCTGGCTCAAATGTTAAATATCATGCTGCTTACTAATTAAAAAATTCCTGTTATAAAGAATGCAAATATTTTGTCTGGAGGGGCAATATGTACATATTTACAAAGTATGTTTATTTTCAGAACATCAACCTTTCTAGAATTACTTAATTTCTGTAAAAATAGATACTTGCTTCATTTTTTGATAGGACTTTTCTTAACTTGGATATGGAATGTATAGGCTCAGGACTGTGTTATGTGTACAAGAAAAATAAAAAAGTCCCACTTTTTATTTTGGAGTCTACAGTGTTATAAAATTTTTTGCATCATAATATAGTATCTTATTAGGATGTTTTCTTTCTTGTTATCATGTAAAGTATTATGGGCAGCCATGCACAACAAAGTTATAATGCGCAAGAAAGGAGAGACATAATTATTCAAATAATCAGAAAATATTGCTTTTTGTTAACTGATTCTGCATTATTATCAAGTTATATATTTTTTGTTTGTGTGATAAATGTGCACTATAAAAATACTAGTTATACAAAAACACTATTTAATCATAAGAACAACAAATATAAAAGCTAATGTTAACTCATTTCGAACTTATGGGTTTGATAAATCTTACTTCTGATAATTCGATAGTTCTGATAGTTCGTAATTCTCAAACTGTTTATTTTTTGTTATTAAATACCTTCGTTACATTCATTACTTTGAGTTCTAAGGCTTGGATAACTTTATATCAAAAATTTACTCTGCGAGCCTTGCTTTGTAATAACGTTTAGATTTTATCTTAATTTATAAAAAATATGATCTAAATAGTTTTTCCCTTTTACCCTTTAATAATTCGAAAAATAACAAAAACACTGATACATTTCATATAAAGATTTAGAAAATAATTTTTATATATTAATTAATAGATTGCAACAAAACAACAACAACGTTTGGAAAGAATGGCGGAACACAAGAAGAGAATGGAAGAGACATCGTCACGTCCAAGGGTGGATTATGGTCGGGGGGGACCTTACCGTCGAAAATACGATTGATATATGGGTAAAGCCCAAAACAACGTATACTTTTTTTATTAGATCAGAAGTGTAGGAGGGTATTAATGATTGAGAGAAAACGGTTTGATTCTATCCATATTTCCAATTCTTTCTTTTCCTAATTCCATTAAGTTTTATTTTTTGACGGTTGGTTTGTTCGAGATCGTTTTTTGGTTTTTGCTTTTCATTTCTTCCTTTCTATTTAAATATCGTATTATCGATGACAAATTCTTTTCCAATGCGTGAATGTAATCAATGTGTGAATGAGTTAACGTTTTTTCTTATAGGATTTTTCAGCTTACCTCTTTATCATCGAGGGATTTCTCTATGAAAATTAAAAAAATAAAAAAAATTTGAATATTAATTAAAAATGTAGTCACATTGTGCGCGCTCGTTCGTATTACTTTTTATTTTTTTTAGTAAAATTTTGATGGGCGTGTGGAATAGTGTACAGACTATAAAAAAAACAAACGTTTATATCAATAAAATTTTTATTTCCATCACAAGTTAAATTGTTTTTGCAAACTTTTGTAGATAGAGACAATTCTTTCTAATTATTGTTGGAAAGCGGCGAAAGAGAAACGTTAGCGAGCTGTTCACTTCATTTCTTTTTTTATATTATTAAAATAGTCGTAATCACATGATTTCGATCATTTTCCCCCTCCCTTTATCATTCTATAGTTATTATTTTCTAATATAGTGTACAAAAGGCAATAAATATTAGAATTGATCAATTTTGCTTTTATTTTTCGGCTCAATACCGAATGAAAAATTCTACTCTAAAAGGAGAATTTTTGATTTTCTTTCTTTTTTAAAAAAAAAAAAAAACGTCTATTTAGTCTAATGAATTTCAACTACGATTTATCTGAAACTACTACGACTTGGAATTTGAAATTGTGTGGGATGGCTAACTTCTATCTCTTCACAAGCGTGTGGTTCTATTGTAACAGCTAAACGATAAAAACAAAATTAATTACTAATCTATATTTTACTGGGAATTTCATTTAAATTGCAATATATGAATGCAATAACCTTAGTTACGAAACTACTATGCACTTGCACTATCCCACATGAAATGCTAAAGTTTTGCTTGGAAAAGGTGACGTCCTTATGATAACTCTGAGTTTCCGTTGTAGGTCTGGTTAGTTCTAGTGATAGTGTAAAACTAACACTAGACCTAGAACTAGAAACATTCGGGTTTAGCCCTGCGTCTTTCAAGACGGCTAAACTGGAATGATTCTAGTCCTAGGTCTTGTGTTAGTTTTAGTGATAGTGCTAGTGCAAAACTAGAACTAACACTAGACCAAGAACTAGAAATATTCGGATTTAGCCGCACGTCTCAAGACGGCTAAACCCGAATGATTCTAGTTGTAGGTCTAGTGTTAGTTCTAGTTTTAGTTCAATAAAAATATGCAACATAGTGCTATTTTATGTTAACTAGCTCTACCTACCAGCTGTCTTTCTAGGTCTATTGTTAGTTCCAGTGCTAGTGTTAGTCTAGTTTTATTAGTTATTCAGCGCTAGATTGTTAGAGGTTTTACTGTAATTTCAAATTAGGTATATTGACATGTTGCATTTTATGTGGGATAAAGTATGCCCTGGTTTCTATAAAAATATATTTTTGTATATTGCATCTTAAATGAAATTCTTTGTATAAATTATAGGAATTAATTTTTCTGGTTACTTGTGACATAATTTCTGTATTCAATCAGATAATATTTATGATAGCAAGTAATGTTACAAGTTACCCTACATAAAATTAAAACATAAAAAAAGATTACCTCTCTAACAACCGTCTTTTAAGATCGGGTGGATAAGTGACGTAAATGTATTCATTATCTTTGTCTGTAGCGTAATAGTCCTCGTTGTATGGCTGTTGATGCGCGTCAAGATACTGCTGGTCATGTTTAAGCAAGTGCGCGGGCGACGGCGTTGATCGGTCCGTTAAACTAGCGCTGGTAACACTAATATCATCATTACTATAAAACGGACTCTTAATTTTGATGTACATCGACGTCATCTTGCCGTATACTTACTCGAATAACACCCATACTATATAGTAGCAAAAGCATATTCCCAAAGACATCACCATCACAACCATGCAAAGTAAACCCCAAGGAAATTGTCTTAATTCGGCATGCGAATCTTCCCAGTAACGATCACAAGTTAAATACCAACATACAGCCCTGTTTAACTCTTCTAGAATGATAGTTACGAGAAAAGGATTATTATTAACAAAAAGGATTATTTAAATAATGGGTACCTTCTACTTCTTTAAAATCTTTAGTTGATAAATGGATTAGTAAGCTTGCTACACAATCATGTACTACAAGTTCACATTTTATTTTGACTTTTTGTAGCTCTTCAGGTTTACAGTTAGCTTTAAGTTTTTCTAATTCTATTATACGTTGTTGCTTGTTACCTGCTGCGGGTAAAGCAGAATCTACCAAATCATTTTGACAAATATTTTTATAACTATTATTTTGTGATTTTTCATCGTTTGATTCTTCTAGGAAAATACCAAGCTCTAAGTATGTAATAAATAATTAGTATTAACCTTACCGTTTCCTTCTGATGTATTTGGTGCTTCAGATTTCTGACAATGTCCCTTTTCTTTTGATTTTAATGTTGCTTTTGCACTTTTTTTCGATGAATACTTTGCGATTTCTCTGGGTCCCGTTGGTGCAAGTGCTTGCGAATAAGACGAAGCTTCCCTCCAAATTTCGATGTCGGTGTTTGTCCCTTCATGGTACATTGTCTTTTGATAGTGATTTACCAATACATCACAACGCATTATGTCGCAATAATCAGCAAGGCACACTGCATCTTCAGCCTACATTCGAAATGGATATTTAAATTAAAAGTTTTATTTTATTTTTTTTATTTTACCATGTTTATGTGAGTTTTATGACGATTATCTAGATGAATGTCTAAAAATTTCTCTTCAAAAAACGATTTTCCGCATAGACCACAGGTCCATTGTGAAGGTCTAAATTGGTACTTGGCCATTTGTTGAGGACCAAAAATGTCTCTTTGAGGGTGAAACGGACATTCTAATGGTAACGTGACTTTAAATTTATCTAAAACGGGCGCCCATTTGTTTTGGATTATCTTTCGAACGATCCTCGCGTTATCTCTTGGGCAAGAAATCTTGAACACCATTGGGCCAGGCCATGGTATCAAAGACAATAAACACAAGACTATTATCTATAACGATACATTTGTTACACCCTTAATTTTATTTATCGATTATGATATTTTACTTACGTGGAAATTCAAAGAGTTGGCCTTCATTCACATAGCCTATTTTTCCACTCGAGCAAATTGTTTTGAACTGTATTCATGTGCATTATCACTTTATTAAGGATTGATTTAGAAAATTGGTTTTATAATCATGTATTTTACGAATGTATTGATGTATTACTTGGTCATTGTGTGCTACAAATGAATTCTGATGCAAAATTTCAATTATTCAGGAAGGAAAATTGATCTGTTTTCGGCATGTTGTGCGTGGTTCTTATATTGATTTTCAAATTTACGCCATATTTTCACCAGGAGTCCAACCTTATTTGTTAAATTACCCCAAATTTATTATTTAATAATAAATTTTCTTCGTTTTTACTCTAAATTTATAAAGTTTTGCTTAAATTTGTGTTAATTAATGTTAATAATTCCATAATGGAATATTTTTCGTTTATAGATGGTATTCCTGTTACAGAAATCTTTTTTTCTAGGTAGAAATCTGTAATTACTGCAATAAAATTTAGGTTATATCTTAACCATAATTTAAAATTTTTGTATTAACAATAAAATCGTTCGAATAATGCCTCAAGAATTACATGTTGTAAAATGCTACATGTGCAACACCTTCCAAGTAAGTAAAATTTGAATTTGTGGTTATAAAAGCTAATTTTGAATGTCCATAGGTTGATATTGTAAAAAAAGTAAAAAACTGGACTTGTAAGATGTGCGGAGCAAAACAATCCTTGATGAAAGTTTATGCTAATGGTACAGGAAAGGAATGTCGTGAACTTGTACAACATTTAAATAAAATTCGACTTGAAGGTGAAATGAAAACTTGTGATGACAATCAAAAAGAATTTATGCCTCAAAGTCCATCCAAAGTTAATGAATGGGATAAACCAGCATTTGAAGATGAATATCATGAAGAACACATTCAAAAAAAGAGAAGGGTAAATTCTGAGTTTACTATGCCAAAAAACATAGAAGAAAATAAGGCAAATCTTAAAACTGAAGAGGTAGATAATCCAAATAAAGAGAAAAGCGTTGTTAATATCTCGAAAGTAAACAAACTCTTCCAAGATGATGTTAATATTGATTCACTTTTCGATTTTTAAATAATTTAAGAATTTTTGGCCATTACAAACTTAGTTTAGGAGATAATTGTAAGTGAAAGGTTACTTTTAAAATTATTGCCTTTATTTTTTATTTAATCACTATTGCCATTACATAATTACATCTGTATGAGCCGTATCACATTCGTTGAAAATGTTATTAAAAAAAAACAATTACAGAGTATGAGGAAATGGTATAAAACAGCTTTCGAGACGACACAATATGTACACTTAAATTAGAATAAAAACAGTTTCGTTGCACATTACAAAAATCATTATTTAGTTATCGACAGGTACCTAACTACACTTTACACATTTCTACGCGTTCTCGCTCTATTTTTCATTATTAAAACTTAGCAATTATTATTGGTTTCATATATTCTAATCGAAATTGATTGTTGTCGCGGCCTTTCGCGTCGTTACACGTTGAGACACACAAAGCATTAAGCTCCTAGAAGCCCTTTTTTATATTAAAAGTAAATTCAATAAATTAGAGATCACATTTCTATACAGCGACACAATAAATTTTTTTTTCTTTTTATGCAATTTTTTTTTACGTTTTCTCAGTCATGCGATGTTCACATCACGATTACATCGAGAAATAAATAATTTAAATAATAAGTTGATAGTCATTGAATCGATTCCCAAAATACTATTTTGAGTATTATGATCGAATTTCCTTAGTACGTTCTTGAGTACCTACTGGTTCCATTTCTTTTTGAGTCCTGAAGGTGTTGTGTGCCTCCTACGTTCCTTTTCTCGTATCTGTCTCCATGTCCAGGTCTTCCTCCTTCTCCATGGCCTATAAATTCAAGTCAAATTAATTAAATTTTATTTACTTAAAAGGAAACGTTTTTGTTAGGTTTTTTATGTTGTAAATTTGCCCTTAAGTTCTCATTCGAAAGTATCTACTTACTTCGACATATTGAATGGGCGATTGTCGTTTGTAGGGTACTGTTGTCTTGATGAATACTCCGATTGTAATGGAAGCGTTCTCGCAACTAAATATACAGCTTAGCATTAGTGTGATATTTATGATTTTTTTTAAATTAATGTTAGGTGTTATTTATACATAGGGTAGCGAAATGATTAACCCGATACTAAGCAGGGTAAGGGAATAAACCATGTGTTTCGGCTTTTAACGTCAAAATTAAATCCAAATCATCTGGAAAACCCAATCATAAAATGAGTTAAGCTGGAGATTCAAGTTCGAATACTCCCTAACACAGCTATGGTTTATTCCTAAGTTTTAGATTTTTCGGTAATTTTACAAAGGTATTAAACTTTAAATGAAAGCCTTTTGTATTTTTGTAAGGCGACAATGTCAAGCATCCTACATAGCACTTAGTATGCAGGGCAACTCAGTAGGAATGAATCAAACATTAGGAGTGTTTTACCTACATAAGAATGTTTAACAAGTAGTTATAAGTCCGGTAGGTTACTTGTAATTTAGTTACCTTACGTAACTTGTAAGAATTTGAAAATTTTCATCTCCGCGGTTTTCCTTTTATCGCCAGTTTAATGAAAAAAGTATCCGATTTTTGAGAGTGCCGGCAACTTTGTCCACTTTGCGATTTTATTTTCTCAAAAACTATTTGCCGAGAAAACATGAACTTTGAACACATTATAGTCTGACATATTCTTAATGAGAGGCATATTTTATTTTAACGATATTTCGATATATTTACGGCCAGCAAAGAGCCACGCTGGGTGAGGAAAGTTCTGTCCAATCGGAAAAGATGGTGCTGGTGTGTATTCAGTAATTAAGATTTTATCAACTTGAAACTGGTTGTCATATCGTATCACCTCGGCGTCAAGTCTCGACTTGCGGACGCTCACTGATTAATATCATATCGCAGGGCCTCGGCCGCAAGCGACATTGGCTTAATGGTCAAAAAGAAAGTATGATTTCTGATAATTGAGCCGTGGCGCGGACTAATACCTATTGCAGCTTAATATCTATTTCGGCGCAAAATCTTATATTTTCATCATGGTTTCTTGTAGCCAAGCATTACTATATGTGTTGTCATTCTTGTATCTATGAGGTAGTGTCACAAATTTCAACTTACCCACTACTTATTTCGACCACGCTGAATATCTCAACAACCACTTCAATCGAACGTACAGTTCCACAATATATGAATTCCTTCATACTGCTTGAAATCGTTAAGGTTGCTCGTCAATGATAATTATTATTATACCTTTTGTTGTTAAAATTGAACAATAAGAAATATACGACATTACGTTAGGTGTTCGATTTTTGACTGAAATTGGTGGACTTTTAAACAACGAGTAGCCTATACAGGGTTTCCCAAAACTCCACGGACGGAGCTATAAGTTTTGAACGAGTGAAGAACAAAATTTAAAAATTTGGGAATCACTAAAGACTCATAAAACCTACATTCTTAGATAGTTTAGAACTTCCATGCAATGTGGATGTTTTTAGGGGATTACCACCCCTACATTTTTAAATAGCAACCTCTGTAGAGTTTTACCTTATTTTAAAGGCAATGAAAAAAGAAACACAACCCCATAAACCAAATTTGGTTGACTACCAAATGGGAAAATAAAATATTTTCATGCTTTTTTGCACTTTTATTACGATTTTTATAACAAATGTTCAAATTGTCAACCTTCTTCGGTCTCGCAATAACCCAAACGCTCATAGATGGAATTTTGAACCGTCAGGACCATATCCCAAGTGATATTGGTGGTTCTTCAAGTATGTGATTTTTCATATCATTGATTGATTCTGGTTTTGTTGCATACACTCTACTTTTCAGAAATCCCGAAAAGAAAAAATCGAGTGGTGTTAGATCAGGAGATCGCGGTGGCCACTTAATGTCACCTCTACTACCAATCCAACGGTTTGGAAATGTACGGCTTAAAAAGTCTCGGACTGCGCGACTAAAATGTGGAGGACTACCATCTTGTTGGAACCACTTATTGTCAATACCATTAGGGCATACGGTACGTACACTTAGAACAACTATATTTTCTAACAGATGATGAAAAAACACAAAATGGACCAATTACATTCTCTCCCATAATACCAGCCCATACATTAATTTTCTGCGGTCTCTGAGTAAGACCTTCTCTTATTAAACGTGCATTTTCGTCACTCGAATAACGACAATTGTGCCTATTAACCTTACCATTCAAGTCGAAAGTAGCCTCATCAGAGAAAACAACGTTCAAAAGAAAATTTCTGTCAACATCGCATTTTTCACGTGCTGTTTCACAGAATTCCAACCTTCTTTCGAGATCACCTTCGTTCAATTCCCATTTGGTAGTCAACCCCTCATAATTCTTGAAAGAATTAAGATATCGGGTTTTGGTTTATGGGGTTGTGTTTCTTTTTCCATTACCTTTAAAATAAGGTAAAACTCGATAGGGGTTGCTATTTAAAAATGTAGGAGTGGTCATCCCCTAAAAAACTCTACATTGCATGGATGTTCTAAACTATCTAAAAATGTAGTTTTTATGATTCTTTAGTGATCCCCAAATTTTCAAATTTTTTTCTTCACTCGTTCAAAACTTATAGCTCCGTCCCGGGAGTTTTGGCAAACCCTGTATACCTTGGTTTTCTGCAATTGAAACTAACTGGCTCACCATCTATAGTAGTTAGGCTAGGCTTGAGTTGTTGATGAAAATCTACTTGCCATTGCAAAACGATCGTAATATTTCTCAACATTCCTTCACGATTTGATTGGCAGTTCAAAAGAAAACTGACACTACCTAACCTTCTTTAACTGGGTATTAATCAGTGGTCTAAGAGGAGCCAGTTATTATGCTGATAATTTATATTTACACTGTAATAATCGCTCATTTTTATTACAGAATATGAATTAGGTTTTTTTCTAATGGGTGTAGAATAGATTTTAACGATTCGAAAAGTTGCAATAATATAATTACACTTTGTAATTATTTTAAATTTATTTGGATCTGAGCTCTGATATTCGAGTTAGTTAGCTATAGTTAACGAACTATACAAAATGATGATTTCGTATTTTGACATATCAGAGCTGTGAATATTCGCAATGTCGTTCAAAATGCGTGGAATCGAATGTCAATGATGGTAGAAGTGTCCAGAACACTCCTCGCGCCTTCATGGCTACATAAAACATCTTTGTACATAGATCAGAAAATCTGGGAAAATTTAAAGTCAACCAAATTAACTGTTGTGGACTTCCACACCATGATGAATCATGATCCGGGTTTCATAGCAACAGTCAGAACTGCAGGTTGAGTGATTGATGGGATGAAATTTTTTATCAGAAAAAAAACTTAGGTCCTGGTTAATTTTTGCAAACAAGTACCAACACTAATCACTTAAAAATTGAGCAAAAGTATTACTCCCCCACGAATCGAACTTGAACTAAATAAAATCCGACGGAAAAATGTAATGTTAAGGCTACAAAATCTTTAAACTGCATGTAGATTTTACTGAACTAATCTATCAATTTAGGATCTTCTAGAGAAAATCTTGTGTGCCAAACATAGTTAAAAAAATTATATTGACAGTTTTCAGTTTTACCTGCCTTGTATGCATGGAATGTCGATTTGAATGACGTATGAATCATCGTAGGCAAATATGCAGAATAAAATATGTTGCAGTCTTTCCTAGATCTAGGTTGTTAATGAATCTTAGTATTGCCCTACGTCTTGTTTCTTTATGTCAGGAGATGTCAGACAAACCTTTCCAAAAATTTTGTATTTTAGATGACCTCTGGCGATGCAGCCACACTAGTTTCGACAAGTTTGATCCTCAGCTTGTCCAATGTTGAAGACACGTAAGTTAGGGATGTGTGGCCGGTCAGGAAACATAAGAGTATCCTTAAGTCTCCTTTACTGAGGCATAAAACTTCTTTGGTTTTCTTCTGCGATGGAGTTATCATACTCAGAGTTGTGCTACTTGCAGTAAAAATGTACTGCAAATAAAGTATTCAGTACATTTTTACTTTAAGTAGTTTATTGCCAGTACTATCAAATTGTAGGTACTTAATACTTGTTAGTGCAGCTCATAGTGCTGAGTGCAGGTGAATAACACTTCTACCGCGTGTGATTACTCAGTACAGGAGAATTATTTAAAAGGTAAGATTTAAAATACAAGATATGTACATATATCATTCAAGGGTTGTAATTACTTTGTACTGGGTACTTGAAATTTTAGTTTCAAGTAAAATTACTTATTACTCTAAGTACTTTTTAAAAATACTTGTTACTTATTATTTGGCAGTTCTTTCCAGCGCAAGGCTACCTTTGAGTCCTCCCATGTGTTAATCACCTAGGTTAAGTGGCTTTTTTGTAGTCCAGAGCTGGGTTGGGGTCCAATAAAGGGCGATTTCACGGTCTCTTTGGAACCCACTATATATTACATTACCCATCATGTGTTTTTCAGGTTATCGGTACATTCTTTAATCAGTGCGGATTCACACGTAACGCAATACCCCTTTTTGTCTCTTCTCATGGTTCAAAACGGTGCAGAAGTTTATGGCAAGAAATTTAATCTGAAAAATAGTTGTATCCAAACTGGCATTTTAATGTTTCAACTGTATTTGAAGCATCAGTGTGCAGACCAGGGCTTCTCTTTTGAGTTGAGGCTCACTCTTCGTCCATTCAATACATACATGTTTGGTTGCTATATCTTATATCCATTAACTCGTTTTTGAAATCTTTCGTAGTATGTGTGTGGAATATGTTTCTCTTTTCCAGTTCTATAACAAAGCTCACAGTGCATAGTAGATTCACTAACTAAAAAGCTAAATCGAAATATGCAGAATACACTATGAATTTAGCTTTCATAAAGTTTGAATTCAAGTATGTGGTAAGAAAGTGCAGACAAAAGTCGTTGTTTACAAGTATGTAGCACTATGCAAAATTGAAAATAGAGTGTGCGGACTGTGGGACGATCTGCATAATATGCCATTATATTCTATATTATATGATGTTTGCAAATTTTCAAGTAGACACTCCTTATGTTTGAATTATCCCTTTTGACTCGCCCCGTATAGTTTTCTAAGTCTAATTAATAAAATAGGTTCAAATGAATTTTCTACAAGCCACCTAAATTACCTTTAAAACTTTCTTTTTGGACAAACTACCATGAAATAATTAACAATTTCATAGTAAGTTACCAAAAAAAAAGTATCTTTCGCTGATTATATGAAAAATAAAACTTTACAAACATTGTACATAAATAATTGTTTTAAACTTACTATTAAATTCATCATATCTTCTTTTTTTTGATCTATGAGTATTGTGCGGTTGATTGTAATTATTAGAAAATTGATTTGGTCTTCGATTGGGATTTTGTAAAGCCGGTTGTTGCGGGTGATGATGATGATTTAACATGCATTCCTTTCCTTTACAAGCCATCAATGCCATTAATTGATCATGAAGGTAAGATCGTTCTTCGGGTTTTAAATGATTAATACGGTTTTGTAACTCAAAAGGATCTGTTTAAAAAAATAATAAAATTTGGTAATTAAAAAAAACCAAAAATAATAATCTTACCCATTCTTAAATTATAATAAGTAACCATTCCAGTGACAAATTCACAGTATAAAAGATCATGAGTAGCATTTATAGTTCTTAAACAATTATAAGTATTATTATTAGCGTTCATACAAAAACAAAATGGTCCAGCTGTCCATAACGGTGCAGTTTTCCAATGATCATTATCATGTCGAAAACAATGAATCTTCTCCGATAAACATTCCTTTTCCAATTGAGCCTTTTTCCGCAACTTCCTCGCCTTTTTATTCATTCTATCCTCTTTAATTTTACGTCTCCGTTCTCTATCGATATCTTCTTCTTCATCAACAGCGCAATAACAATGTTCTCGGTTGATTTCGAGGAAATTCGGTCGTGGCGTGGTTGATTTCACCCTCAATTGTGTAGAAAATATATCGTAAATGTTAGAACTTGTTTCATCAAGCGGCCTTTGAGTGGTATGAATCCTTCGTGTGTGATTATGTCTAACTGGTCGATGAGTTGTTGTATCAGAAAGGTTAAATTCTAAGGTATCATTTTCAAAATTTAACCCATCAAAATCGGTAATATTAAAAAGGGGTCGTATTCTTCTTCTTCCAGTTCGATTATATCCTCTATTTCCGGGTTTTTGTGTCGATGTGTTTAGAATATCGAAAAATTCCGTTGTTTGTTGAATCACTTGACGGTTTGAAATCCCTAATTGTATTGAATTATCTACGTTGTTGTTATTATTATTGTTTATATCGGTTGAATTTTCTTCATCACCATCTTGGGTGTCATCCTCGCCGTTTGGTTTGGCTTGTTTTAAATGTCTCCTAATTTCTTTTAAGTTTTCTAATTGTTGTTTTAATCGTTGTATTTCAGCTTCGATGTGTTGCCGTTCTTTTTTCCATGTTTTTCGATTATTATAGACTTCCATTGAACAATTTACGTTTCCTTTTGATACTCGAATGCATCCATGCGAAACATCTTCGATTGCGTTAGTTTCGATGTTGCTTTTTGGAAGACCGATTGGAACCTCTCTTAACGAAGCGTTTGCTTTTTGTAAACCAGATAAAGCATCTTCTAATGACGCTAAAACTGAATCAACATGTCTTAAGCTATCTCTTTTTACTCTGGAAGATAGTTTGTGTATGTTATCGTTGTGGAGATGATGAAAGACGATTTCTTCTAGTTTGGCGTCTCTTTTTACGCGAAATCTTGAATTTCTTTTTGATGTTATATTAACTGGAAGTTTTTTATAAACCAATTTTTCTTGTGTGAAGCAAGCACATTGTTTATAATTTTTCTTGTTCGGTTTGAAATTATATGGAATTTGAGTTTTGCATTTATGTTTTCTCCATCTTCCGTGTTGGTATTCGCAATACCATTTTTGACCCGGTTTGCATGGTAGTTTTAAATCAGAATGAGCGCATTCTTTCGCAAGTCTTTCTAATTTATTCACTGGTTGAAGACGTTCAGGTGATAATTGATTGTCTAAGTTGGAATCGGCCGGTTTAATTTGATTTCTTTCGTGTATATCATCATTCACTTCTAATTCATCGTCCGTTTCTTCTTCATTCTCAAATTCATCGTCGGCTAACCCACCATCGTCATCATCTTCGTCTTCTTCTAATGGTGAAACTTCTTCCGATTCAAAGTATCTTTTAGATGATGAAGTAGGGATTGTTCCAATCATTGTGGAAAATTGATTCAGGCTACTTGTAATGTTGGATGATTCGGATGATGGGTTGGGTTGAGTGGGGGTTGAGGAAAATGGGGAAAGCGTTGTTAAGTCAGGGATTTGGACTCCGTTTGCTGCCGCTGAGTATTTATTTGCTTTACGAGATTCGGGGGTGTCTCTTCTACCAGAACTAAAATTATAATAAAAAATGATTTTGTTTAAAAAAACTTGTAAATTACCTTTCTATGAGGAAAGTGTCGGGCCATCGATGTCGCTTCTTTGTGTTTAAGAATAAAGGAAGTACTGATTTCCCATCCATGTGAGAAGGTGCCTCAACTCCAGCCATGTGCAAAAATGTTGGTGCTAAATCAATGTTTAGAACTATATCATCAACAACAGACCCCGGTGCCACCCCCGGACCCCGAACTAAAAATGGTACTCGAACGTCGAATTCAAAAGGAAAACTTTTACCCTAAAAAATTAGATTTAATAAAAATGGTGGAGGCGACGGTTTTTATTAAATCACTTTTATTAACCCGAATTGTCCTAAATGATAACCATGATCTGAAGTATAAACAATATATGTATTATCCAATTCGCCCAAATTTTCCAACTCATCAATCACTCTTTGTACAGCTGCGTCAACCGATTGCAAAGTTTGTAATCGTTTGGTCATTAATAAATCAGTAAATTGGCGATGAATAGGTTTCATTCGATTCGTTATTTGTAAAATCCATTGTTTGTCTGGATTCGGTGCGTGATCATAAGATGGCGTGCTATAAAAAGATTAATAACAAAATTATTTACGAATTCATTATATTTCTGGGACGATTTCAATTTACTCGAAGAAACGAAATGCCCGCTTAACTAAATTAACTCCAGTTGAAATAATCGCGTCGTAAAATCGCTTCAAAGTGGCTCTTTAACCGAGATTTTGTGGAGGGAAAAGCGCGAACGCTCGTTAATCTGAATTAGCGCCAGTCAGCGAATTATAACCAAGCGCGTTCGCAAGTCGTCAATTAAATCACCATTAACCCGTTAGGAGTAGATGGACTATTTAAAAACTTTTTAAAACCAACTTGCAGAGATGAAAATTTCCATAAATATACCACTTCATATGGGTTGTTGTAACCATACTTCATTGTCTCTCGCTTTCGCTTTAAGCTGTTATTTAACCTAATAAACGACGCGTTCCTTTTACGGTTTAAAGAGAACGGTATCGCCTTAGGGAAATATTTACGATTGCTTTTTTATTATTTCTTTTAATCTTTTTTCTGTTAGGGAAATTGGTTATTATATCGACTTTCTCTTAGTAATACAAGAAATAAGATTTTTATTGTTTGGGTATTCCCAACGGACCAAGAGAATAACTGCAACATCCCAAATTGCGGTATTAAAAATTTATGAACGCAAGAGTTATGTGTCTGGAAGCTTTTTGGGGTGGGTTAAATTAGAAAATTTGTATTCCAACAACATCTCCTGTTTATACAGGTATTTTAAAAGTAACATAGCAACATAATATATATTTATATATAAGAGTTGGATCAATTATTAACTAATCTTAATAATTCTTCTTTAACAAGATTTAGTAATTTAACGGAGAAATTTCGAAATGTATGCCAAAATCTAAATCCGCAAACTTCGATTTATTACGTTTCTAAATTAAACGCATGACCGTTGCAGACACGTGCACTTCTAAATGCCTCACGTTGTTGATTTCCGGAAATTGAGGTTGTCTTCAGCATGTAATAAATAGCATCCGTGAACTTATTTTTGAATTCAGTCCGTATTAAATGAAACAGAAACGTTGTTGTAGCACAATTATTTAACTTTTTAGCAACATTTACCTAATGATGGGTCAACGCAACATTCTTAGAATAATATTTAATGAAAGACAAATTGTTCTGCCATATGACCAGACTTGAGTAAGAAAATTATCCTAAAATAACCATTTACCTACGACCTATATACATGTATAAACATCGTTTGAATTAACAAATCATTACTCTTCGTACAGTTTATTTTTGTTGTGTTACCATGACATTATATATTTAACTTCATTCATCAATTTCGCCGCAACACCGTGTGCCAAAATGAAACTAAGCAAACAATATTGAAACCTTCCCTGGCAATTCAGGTTTATATCGATTTTTACGTACACCAAGTATGGTTCCTGTAAACATCTTTAAAACGCAAAACCCAGCAATATCTCTATATTTACAAGAGTCATCTGCTGCATCTCTGAAATTTTAGACTCATGAATGCTGATGTGCTAATAACAAAAACATACTACGTGAAGTTTATAAATATGTTAGAACAAGATGCCAAAAATGTGTCGAACAGAATTAAATTAATGGAAAAAGCTGGTTCCAAAAGCTTGTCTTAAAAAAGTGCCTCAACATTGTAAAGATTTAAAAGTGGTCGAGTTTAAGAGTTATGGAGGAAAATTGAAATCGACAAATTTCGAATTTGCAACATATTTCAAAACTGAAAGAAATAAAAATGAATTTGAAATTAAATTTGTTGAATTCTGCAAAAACGTTCCCCATTTAATCGTTGGTTTATCTCCAATAACCGATATTCCAGTGGTCATCATCGAAATGAGGATACTCTTTTTTTTTCTTCCACCAATAATGGAACGTCTTGGTGGTCACATTAACAGTGGCATTACATTCCTAGCGATCTTAATCATCTGTTGTTATCCATCCGGGATATATGCTTGTTCCAACCGTTCTATCTTGCCTGCACTCATCGCACTATTTTTATGGTGTCACACTCATCTTGATGTTACCCATCCGAAATAGGTTTCCTCCGCATATGTCATCACAGGCCTTGCGAATGCCATATATATTCTAGATTTTGATCAGTCGACATACAGTTATTTCTCCAGATTGTGTGCCATAGCGTACCAGCAATTCTGGTTGCCTTGTTGCTTTACAATATTGGTTATTGATTCTCATAGGCCGAAATAATATATCTTAGGTAATCAAATTCCGATATTTCCTTAATGATCTTGTTAATTGCTATTTTGCATCTATGGGGTTCTCTCGCTCACATTATGGTGTTGGTCTTGCTTATCGAGATTTGCATGTTTTTGTCTCAAAACGAATTTTGTACAGATTTGGGTAATTTATGAGTCAATTTAAATGTATTAAAAATCTGAAAAATCCTGTAGCTATGTAAATTGATGATAAAGTCAAAATTACAAGTCATATGGATTTTACTATAAAGAAAAAAATTTTAAGCCTGATTATCTCCATTTTTCCTTTCATACAATTTTACTCTTTTGCTTCTAGCTCCTTCAATTTTCAGTTGCAATGTTGCAATGCTTGCGTTTATCACTGCAAACCATCATCAGTAGCAGCCAATAGGACGGCATAGCACATAATCTTGTTTTTCTTTCCAATCATAGTGTAACCATAGTTCAATCACAACAAAGGGCTGAGGTTGCCACATTGTCGAATGCTTGTTTGCACACCCACTTGCTCTTATGTTTGTGTATCACTTATTTGAATTTTATCAGTGATGTGTTGTCTCAAGAGTCTGGTGGAGGACTTCAGCAAGCTACTTAGAAAAGTAATTCCGTGATAATTCTCTTATATTGGTTGCGCGTCCCTTTTTGTGCAGTTCAATTAGTTGTCCTGCCAAATTTCCATGCTTTCATAGCACGTTAGTTATATTATCCGGGTCTGGAGATTTTCCAATTTTTTGCTTTATCTTTGAGTACGTTTCCACTTAAATGTAATACTCTGAAGTATTTACTCCACTTTTTAACGGAATTCTATCTGATTTTACGGTTTCTTTAACTTCTCTTTTTGATGCTCTCAA
Organism: Onthophagus taurus; assembly: GCF_000648695.1. Lineage (NCBI taxonomy): Eukaryota > Metazoa > Arthropoda > Insecta > Coleoptera > Scarabaeidae > Onthophagus > Onthophagus taurus. The sequence goes on from NW_019280934.1 coordinate 120,626, forward strand.
CATCTTCCATATTCCCTTTTTTGATTCGTACATGTTAATCTCCATCTATTTAGTAAATTTCTTTCAATGTACCCTCTTTATTTGTCTTATTCTATTGGTCACTTTGTTCCTGGTTTCGACATACTTTATATAGTCTCGAAGTGTCTTGGTTGATTTATATTATAGAGGTGCTTTTATCTTGTGCCAACTCCTGTACTTCAGATGTAATCCACCGCTAATCATTTTTTCGATTGTTTAAATTTATAAAAGCTCTTCCGAGTGCTATATATAGTATGAATTTTGCATTATTTGATACTAAGTTTGCTAGTCCTGTTAAGATGAGGATAGTTCATAACCTCTCCATACTACAGCTAAATAGTATGCTTCATAAAGAAGTAATCGCTGTCATTGACACAAAGTAAGAAAATTAATATAATTCGATATCTAACAAAGGAGCTTTTTGAATTTCAGATCCCTAAATTCCAACACTCATGCAGTACAAAACTGAATTATTAATGATGTACAGCTGCGATTGCAAAACTGCTTTTTTTTTACAGAGTAGTGAAGTCATAGATTATGTTGCGTTGGATTAATTTTGTATCGACAAGAGAGAAGCTTTAATAATGCTGTAGCAATGTAGCTGAAGATCGGGTCAAGCGTCCTGCCTCCGTGGATAAGTGAAGGTAGCTGGAGGTTGATCTCTACCAAGACGGTGATAAAACATTCAGAAGAACACCTTTCAAGTCCAAATTATCTTAACCGATCTATCTTAAGATCGATAGGAGTTATCATTTTGACGTTTCAAGAAAAAATAAGATTCAAAGAATGGTATTATCGACCCATCTTTCATTTTATGGATCTATATGTGGCCATTACTTGGTTGTTATGGAAGCGTGTTGGAAAAGACAATTTTTGATGATAACTTTAACTTGGCAGATGCTGATAAAGACCTTCGACTAACTTAAATATTAACTCACAACTACACATTAAGTAAAAATGAAGATCTCTAAGTACTGAAGAAATCCTTCAACCAAAACTCTGCTATTAAATTTACACTCATTTTGTGTTAAATATGTTATAACTAAATCGAAGTTTGTTTATATGATTTCATATAAAATATTTTTGAAGCTCGCAATATTATTATTGTATGTTAAATTTTTTGATACCATGATTTTTGTATATAAGATAAATCTTTAATGCCTGAAGAGCTTTTCGTTTAATCACTGTACTTTTAAATTGAATTGATAATTAAAAGGTTAAAAAAACTTTTTTTCGTTTAAAAAAGTGATGTTGAGTGTCGAGTTTCCTAGGTGTCGACCATGAATATAAATGAACTAGTTAAAATTCGAAAGGGTTTTTCGGACTTTGCGTTCTCTAAGGTGATGCGGTATGCACAAAGAGACGACAAACAGAGAGAAAGAGGACGTTGGTGTCATATTCCTTTCTTGAGCTACTACACTTTTTACGTTAAACCCGGAGCTATTTGGGTCACGCAAATGACTTTTTTCGGTTCACAAAAAGGGAGTTTAACTATACTCTTGCTTCTTCAGCGAAAACACACGGCGGAAGTTCTTATTTTTTTTTAACTTATACTTTAGCTCTACGAACATAAATAATGTTTTAACGACAGGCTTTTACTTCTCGTGTACTGCGAGTTGTAATTATATGAAGGTACAAGAGATTCAAACGTGTTCGCAAAGGATATTACGTGTAAGTTAAATAAATATTACACGTGGGTGTGAGAACGAACCACGGAAAGCACTCAATATTCGTCGTTTCCTCCCAGCCCCTCGAAATGAACCCACCCCAAAGGACTCATAATTCTTTCAAAAGTTGTCCTCTTTGTGGGGGCTTCCATTCAAAGCGTTTGCGAATATCAAAGTGCCTAACAAATGACCAGCTAGAGCACCCATCTGATCTTTTACAGTTCATGGAAAAAAAAGTTCCTTTCGTCTTGCCGTTATACCAACATTGATTGGAAAGGTTCTTTCGTTCGAGGATTATTGGAAATCGGTTTTTCCTTTTCTTTTCCTTTCTCCGGAACGTTGAAGTACCCCGATCTTTTCTGGTTTTTAATTAATTGTAAGAGAGTATCTAAATGGTAGATTAAATAAAATGAGAAAACTCAGAAAAGTTTTTTTATTATACATTAATTTTGTAGAAAGTTTAGAAATACGTCATTAATTATGCACCTGGTCTTGGAAATCTCGTAAAGGTGTAACGCGAGAACTTACCTCGTTGGTAATATATTAAACTGAGAAGTTCCCCATTCCTAAGGATACAGAGCAAAGGAATTTTTAATAAACCCGAAGAAGACACTAGGATAAAATTAGATCCAACGGAATGTATATGAAGAGGTAAGAATAATATCTCCAGTAATGTACTGGAAATACAACGAACGAAATGGAGAATACGCGTTAACCTTGCATACAAAAAGCACAATTAAAGACTCCGACAAATGTTAAAAAGGGAACTTGAAATAGCGAAAACACGCTTGGAATCATCGCACGTCTATTTGTAGTCGTTGTGTTTACGGATACGTAATGGGACAGCGCCACTTGACTAACATTCGTCTTCATTACAAAGTCAAATAGAGCAAAGCACTGAGAACCGTTTTATTCTTTTTTTATGGCGCCAAACATTTATTTTATTCCTCAAAACGGAAATAAAATCATCACTCGATTTAAAGATTTTCAAAGTTATGGACTATGAATTTTGAGTTAAACGGACTATAAATGATTTATACTTACTGGTGAGTGGTCACGTTGAAGAATAAATGTGAATATTGTGGTGCTGAATCTTCTGGACCGTGAGGTGCCGGAAAAGACATCGTTAACATTACCGGTTTGTTTGCGTTGGTTTTTTTCGATTGTCGCAAAAAAGCTATTGAATCGTTTACTATTAAATCTGGGTAATAATCCTGAAAAGAAAAAAAAATTGATCACTTTGTTATTTTTTCGTAACATAAGTGGAAGGAAGGTGTTTAAAGCAATTTACATATTTTAATGTGAAATAGTCTATTAGTTGAGTCATAAAACGTAACATAAATAACAATATAACCACCTTGGAATTTTAATCGCTTTAAATTTTATAGGTTCTTAGGTGGTTATTTAGAAGATTCTCTCTTTAAACGATACGTTCAAACGACTTATATCATTGCAAATGTAACACCTAAAAGAACATTTTGCATAAAATACTTTTTAATTTTTAATAACATTTTAAACCTGGTATGAAAATAACGAGCAACTTTATAATTGTGGTACATGAACTTTGCTATTCGATTCTATTAATAATTGTATTTTATCATTACACGATCAACTAAATACTGTTCTAAAATATTGGAAATTAATTACGCTTGATTATTAAATTTTAAATTCGTGTATTTTTAATTAATGAATAAACAATGTGGCGCTGGGATAACGGGTTTACCAATGGTGCTGAAATATTATAAATTATATTACAATTAAGCCCATTATTAATTATCTATAATTGTCAGTAAAATTTGCGAACGCGGCCTTTTCCTAATACTATCTCAATGCGAAAACTCTATTTCATGTTTGTTAATTAACTAAAATATTTAATAATGAGTTTGGTGATTTTTCATACAAATTTAAACTTAATTTCTTGTATAAGATCACATCGCAAGCGATATCAAACGAAACAGAACATAAACTAGAAAGTGAAAGTAGTAAATGTGTTTGAACAGAAATTGATGATTAAAACTCGCAATTAAGTATCGAGCGTCTATAAGCTAATTTATCGGTATAAAATTACCTCTGATTATTCAAATCTCGCAAATTAATTGTTATGCCTACTCTCTTCATCTACTATCTGTTGTAATTTATTACTACTAAAGTAACCTATTTTAGTTTTTGTGTTTAATGAGATGAAACCCACCATGATGAAAGCTGCACTAGCAAAAATAGAGTCATATGAGATATTGTGTAAGGGTATATACAGGGTGATTCTCAACCTACACGCATAAACTTTGGGATTTATTCCTGATGACAGATAATGACTAATTGGTAATACAAATTGCAGTAAAATTTTTATAGTTTCCTAGATATCCTTGAAATTAACTTTCGAATTAAGAATACATAGAAATTACTTGAAACTACGATGGTGATAAACAATTGCAATTTTAACAACTGTTGTTTAAGTACACTTGTGTCATTGTGACATTTCAATTATGTAATAATAATATTTAAAGGTTATAAAAATTATGGCGCACAATTTCTTTAACGAAGAACTTATAGACATGGTACTGACATATGGGGAATCACGGCAAAATTCTGTGCTTGCAGCTCGTTGTATGTAGAAAGGTTTCCAGAGAGATATCATCCGACACGTGAATCCCTTTTACGTGTGGTACAACGTGGTAGGAAATATGGCAATATTCGACCGAGGCATGGGCAAAATGGAGAAGCAGTTAGACCTTTACATATTGTTAATGTCGAGGAGGAGATATTGAATGTCGTTGAAGAGCAGCCTGGACTAAGTACTAGGATACTTGCAGAGCAACGTGGGGTATCACAATTTTTCAACATTATACAGGCTGATTTATTAGCTCACCATCAAACTTTGACATAACGTAGCTAATCCAATCATCAAAAAAAAAAGTTAATTGCGCACAATTTCTCTAACGAAGAACTTATGGACATGGTACTGACATATGGGAAATCATGGCAAAATTCTGTGCTTGCAGCTCGTTGTATGCAGAAAGGTTTCCAGAGAGATATCATCCAACACGTGAATCCCTTTTACGTGTGGTGCAACGTGGTAGGGAATATGGCAATATTCGACCGAGGCATGGGCAAAATGGAGAAGCAGTTAGACCTTTACATATTGTTAATGTCGAGGAGGAGATATTGAATGTCGTCGAAGAGCAGCCTGGACTAAGTACTAGGATACTTGCAGAGCAACATGGGGTATCACAATTTTTCAACATTATACAGGCTGATTTATTAGCTCACCATCAAACTTCTCGAAGCTCGAAGCAACCCAACCCCAGCTTCAAAACAACACAACTACATAGTAGCATGTCTCCAAATCAAGTCAATCCAATTCCTAATCAACTCAAGCACAAAATAACCCAAATTCAAAGTCAGCCCATCTGAAGGCAACTCAATAATCAGTAACCCCAAGCCAACCCCAAAGGAACTGACCCACGAAGTAATCTAGATCCTAACTAAACTAGTTAAACCTCAAAGCAATTCAAACACAAATTAATCCAACCCAACCCCAAAACAAGCTAACTTACCCCTATTTCATTGACTCGTATTATTTTCTGTGATTTTTAAGACCTGCTTTAATGGTTCCTATGTTCTTATGTCAAGAAAATTAATGCTAATACCTTAAAGAGACTTAGTTTTGCACTACTTTGTTATTATGACCATGGCAATAATGAAGTTTGATTGTGAGTGTAGATTCGTAGTAAAATTCTTAACTTAGAACACAAATTGGAATAGCTTTTTATATTGTTGACCATTACTTTTCGCACAACAGAGGTAAATTTATAAATCTTCTACGTAAAACACTTTCTTTATCGAGGAGGAGATATTGAATGTCGTCGTAGAGCAGCCTGGACTAAGTACTAGGATACTTGCAGAGCAACATGGGGTATCACAATTTTTCAACATTATACAGCCTGATTTATTAGCTCACCATCAAACTTTGACATATGATAGCTAATCCAATTATCAAAAAAAAAAAAAGTTAATTGCAACTGTGAAACCTATATACGCTGATAACATAAATAATTTCATGTATCTTTTATAAAGAAAAGAAATGTAATGTCCATTTATGGAAAATTCTCCACAAAGCTATCTTACTATTTCTGTACTATAGATATACATATAAGCCAACATTTTGTTGAATACTGGTTATTTGGGTCGCAATTTATTTTCATTAGAGATGGTTTTCACTGGATAAGACTTAGCTTTTATTAAAATTCTTGAATTGCACGGTGAAATCTAATACGGTTATTTGTATGGATATAATAAGTTTTATTATTCGCGGTGCAAAGGTTAGTTAGTCTGCCTTTAATGGTAACAAGTAATTAACAGTCTAGACAACAGGTAAGTGAAATCAAAAATTTACGACCTCGTATAACAGATACGTCCAAAGCTAATTGAAATACCCTGAAATTAACGATTTTATCATTACATTATTTCACCGTCAAAACATTTAAATATAGAATATTGTAATTATCGATATATAATAGAGTAAGTTGAAATAGGAAGAAAAAACTGTGTGACGTTTTTTTAATTTTACTTGTCAGAAAAATCAGACTAAAATTCCTGAAGTAAAGAAATCTTTGTGAAATTGATCTTCTCTCGATAGACACTTGTTTTGCATTGTCCACTTAGTACTCATTGTAAACCTAAGTCACGTCTTCATTTCTTAATGTATCAATTGAAGGAGTCGTTGGAAGAAAAGCCATAAAAGTAATAATTGTCTTAGCTACTAATAGAAAAAGTCATGAAGTGTAAAATCTGTTGCAATTTGCTTCCTTGCCAATTTAGTAACCATGTGTCAGCTTCTTCATAAAACTTTTTTATTGAACGAAATCAGAGTATGGAATCTAAATATTTGTTTTTGGTTTGTCGAGAACCTTGGGAAAGTATTCCTCCGAAGATTTGGTAATCTGTATTTAGGTTTGAACGATATTTTTGTAGTTAAACAATGTGTGGCATTTCAATTATTACCCTTATTTCATTAATTCGTGTTAGTTTCTGCAATTTTAATGGTTTCTATGTTTTTATGTCAAGACTAATGAGATACCAGAGTTTCAGAGGACCATGGCTATGTATGAAGTAAAAACTTGTAAACAGGCAGCAAAACAATACCCAATTTGACCAAAATATGGAAGATAAAATTAAACCAGCTGAAATTCGTCCATATCAATTATACAAAAAACTGCAAAAATATCAACCGCCTTAATAAATAAAACAAAATAAATGGAACCATTGCGATTGCCAAGTGAAGCATGTAAAGCGGAAAAGAGCATAATTAGCACTACAATAACTATTACAATTCCCAATCATATAATAATAACTTGAAAGGTTATAGAGATGCTGATTGTACTCAATCAAAGTGAGGAGTAATCAAGTGAATCCAATTCCTATCTGACTCCAGTACAACTACGAAGTAACCCAACCTAACTTCGAAGCAACCCAACCCCAGCTTCAAAACAACACAACTACAAAGTATCATGTCTCTAAATCAAGTCAATCCAATTCCTAATCAACTCAAGCACAAAATAACCCAAATTCAAAGTCAGCACATCTCAAGGCAACTCAGTAATCAGTCTTCAAGCAAGCCAACCCCAAAGGAACTGACCCACGAAGTAATCTAGATCCTAACTAAACCAGTTAAACCTGAAAGCATTTCAACCTCAAACGAATTCAAACACAAATTAATCCAACCCAACCCCAAAACAAGCTAACTTAGCTATTTCATTGACTCGTATTATTTTCTGTGATTTTTAAGACCTGCTTTAATGGTTTCTATGTTCTTATGTCAAGAAAATTTATGCTAATACCTTAAAGGAACTTAGTTTTGCACTACTTTGCTATTATACGACCATGGCAATAATGAAGTTTGATTGTGATTGTAGATTCGTAGTAAAACTCTTAACTTAGAACACAAATTGGAATAGCTTTTTATATTGTTGACCATTACATTTCGCACAACAGAGGTAAATTTATAAATCTTCTACGTAAAACACTTTCTTTGAAAAATTTAACGATTTCCTTAATACTTGAGGAATAATTTTGAAAAAAAAAAAGAAAAAATTTTTTACGTCATCAACGATTAGTTCATTTTAAACATGAACCTAAGTGGACTTTGCATTAAGTGACAAAACTCTTTCAATTCACAATTACCTGGTTGCACTCTACGTTTTAATAAGTCCATAAAATTAGCTGATAGAGATTTCTTCCAACGAAGAGCGAGGTTTTGAGTTTCACAATATATTATTATTGAAATTACAGGAAGGAGTTTCTTTCTAATCTTCTCCACCTGTTTCGCAGTGAAAATGCTTGTTGAATGACATCCTTCTATGATATTACAGATTTAAAGGTTACTGCCATAACACTTAATTCTTTGTGCTACTAATAATATCTTATTAATACTAATTTACGCCCAAAGCAGTAATTTTAGTTGATCTTATATGATTGTTAAAAAAATCTATTGGCAACATTTTTTGTGTTGGATTTGATATATTGATTATATTACATGATTTAAATTCACTATTATATTCAAATGAATTAAGATTGATAGAAACCATTAAGCCAATTTCAGGAGAATTTGCTTGATGGAAATCATGTCTTTCTGTTGAAAATATCGGGGGAGTAGGGAATCCTGTCACTCTGCCGTCATCAGGTATGCGTTTTCCACGTTCACATCGGCCTGCACTTTGCACGCTAACGTGTGTGTCCGAACTACGCCCTGAATAAAACATACGGTTCAGAAGAGTCTGATCGATTCTGCCGTTTTGGTGGCCGTTGCATTAATAATCCACTCGAATAATGGTTGCCGAGTAGACCTGGACCGGAATGATTTATACAATAAATCTCCGCGAAAACGTTCCGACTTTTTGACTTCCGACAGTAAACAACAAATTGTTTACAAATTGTACGCATTCTGACTAACTTAAAAAAAGCTCACAATTGAAAGTTTAAACTTTAAATGAAACGACATTAATACATTACTTATAATTAGTACGGAACGATTTGTCCGTTTTTTTTTCTTGCATTAAATTAGTTTTGATTTTCATATACATAAACACGTAACGATTAAATTACAACTCGTTTATTTTAACTTCAAGGTGTACCATAACTAATTATAAACACGTGTGTTTCACATTCCAATTAAAACTTATCATTAATTCCAACATTCTTTATAAAAATAACAAATTGTTTAATAACAAATCAAATCCTATAACATCATTTCCAATTTCATCTAACTACCAACAGTTAGATCTAAGGTAACTCTGTTTCTGTTTCGGGTTCAGTTCATGAATTCATGGAACGAGATAGATTGGATAACGGTTTAAAGGACATTTTCCATCGTCGTCATAAAAGCAGTTCACGATCCCACGCAAGAGAAGAACGGAACGGAGAACGTTTCAGTTGCTTTTCTTGAGAGCACAAGACGTGGTCCATTAGCCGTTTTTAGCGATCTGAAAGCCGTCTGGCGATCGCGCTAATGAGCCGTTCGCTGTGGACGGCGCGCTAAAGCGAGTGATTTGCTCCAAGACGTCGTTAGAACCGATCGAAGAAGGGATCCGCGCTAATCCAGCCTCTTATGGACTATTAGATGACCAACTCTCGAGAGTGCCTCCGACAATTCCGGTTAATTTATCGACCATTAATGAGCGCAATAGATTGCAAAACAAGATTTATTAATGTATAACAAAAACATCAAATAAACGGAAACTATAAGAAGAAATGAAAAAAATATTAATTAAGATTTACCTATTCCAAAAAAAAGTTTTTTGTAAAATTCTTGCTGTAAAACCTCGATAGAAACAGTTTAAACTGTTTGAATTAAAACTCGAACTAGCACTAATATTAGAACTAACACTAAACCTAGAACTAGAAACATTCGGGTTTAACCTATGCGAAGTTAGTCCCCATTTTTCTAGCCCCCCAATTAGATAGGATTTTATATGTATATATGTATTTTGATTATAACAAGAGAACCACTCAACCGATTTCGATAATCAATGTTTCATTCGAAAGCTTAATCCTTGACCAATACGAATGTGGAAATGCCTCTTTTGAATTCCGCTAAAACGCCAAAATATTGCAAAGGTACACAAAAATGACTTTCTTTAAGTGGTCATAACTCGCAAACGATGTACTCGATTATCAAGATATATCGTCAGCCCAGAATTACTTTGTTCTAAATCACATTTTGGTACTTTTGAAGAAAATTACATTGAAAATTTCAGCAAAAATAGCTTGTTCTAAATCTATTCAGACATTAAAATTATCTAGGTTCAAATCCAAATTTTTACTAAATATTTGTTCTATATCCAAAATTTAGTTAATACTTTGAAAAATATGTTGTTCCTTATATTAACTCAGAATTATAATGTTCTATGAACCAAGTCCGTCATATTTTGTTCTACATCCTCTCACTCTATACGATAACAAAATTGTGCTAAATCCATTCAATTTGTTTTGGGGATTTTGACATTAAAAATCCGTAGTTTTAATATAGAGAGAGATAGAACAAGATTTCTTAATGATGTTCAAGTTGGGATTGTGACATTTGATTTACAAAACACATTTTCACTTCCAAAAGCTAATGTTTCCAATTTCTATTATAAGACAAAACTTTCGTGCTACAACTTAACCGCGCATTTAAGTAACACAAAAGTAGTTTACAATGCACTTTGGCACTAATTTTCAGCAGGTCGTGGGGCGAATCATATTGCTGCTGCAATTTTTAAAATCCTAACGCAAATTATGATTGATAATCCTCAACTCAAAAGCCTTATTCTGTGGTCTGACAGTTGCGTTCCACAAAACAAAAAAATTCGATAATGTCCTTCGCCTTACAATATTTTTTAAATTCTATAAAAAGTAAGGATCTCGAGACGATAGAACAAAAATTCAGCGAACCAGGACATGGAAATATTCAAGAAATCGATAATGCACATAGTTTAATTGAGAAACATATCCGCAACATAGAAATTTGGAGTCCCATCTCATTAGTTCGTCAACTATTATTGATTCCCTCATCTTGGAAATTAAAATTTAAAGTCATTCAAATGCAGCCAAATGATTGTTTCGATTTTCAAAAGATTTCAAAAGCTTTGAATTATATAAAACTATTCCTTATACTAGACTGAAACATATAATCTATAATAAAGGTAATATAAATAATATCGAATTTCGAGAAAAATTTGAAGGTGATTTTACAAAAGCGAAAATGTATCGCTTTGTATCAAGAAAGAAAAATGAAATAAAAGTGGTTCCATATCACTTTTCAGAAGAACTTCCCGTGGCGAATCAGGAGTTTAAAATACCGGAACTAAAGAGAAAACATCTTTCAGAAATTGTGTCATATGTGCCACATGAAGATGAAAAGGCGTTTTATAATGCACTGCTTTCAAATAAAAAAAGTGCAGTAATAATTGAATAAACTAAGAAAATACAATAATAAATAATATAAAAAAATAAATCTTTTGTTTTAGAAAAATTACTTATTAATGAATTTATCTATTCATTCTTGTTAATAATTATAGATTTCATTACTTCGAATTAAAATTATTTCATATAATTTGTTTTTTTTATCAAAGAATTCCTTAGACGAATTTATTTCGAAAAACAAGTGGATATAGACTAATTAGTTAATAAAAAAATGTGCAATATCCCATATATTTTTCTAGAAATAAGAAAAAGAAATTTGTTCTAAATCCAAAACAATTATTTCAAATTTTCAGTACATTTCTTCAAAATTCATACAACAGACGACGAATTGCATTACATTTTATATATATCTTTATGAAGAGTAAAGATTTTTGATAATATAATTAAAAGAAAGTATAAAAAATTAATGAAATCCGTAAAGTCCAGTTTCCCCATCATTGACGTTTTGGAATATATCACAAGATAATTCTAGGGTGACGATATGTGTTATTCGATTAGCCATAGTTTCTTCTATCGAAATCACAAAATGCCCGATCTCAATTCTCTCCCGTTAAGCTGTGTGTCTTTCGTCTGGCTGAATGCGTACGTCAATGCCCGATTCGAAATATGTAAAGATTTTGATTAAAACACAAAAACTAATTAATCAAACATATCGACGTATCGATCGAAAGTATGATCCACGGTAAATGTGAAAATGGAAATACCCGATCTCTAAATTTGCTAAATAAGTACGTACGATTGTTTAAACGACTCCGATGACTTTACTACCTGGAAGTCTACTCCCCAATCGCATAAAAAGAATTATTTTGTAAACGGATTACTACTAGTGAACAAACTAATGTGAAAATGTACTAATCATAATAAAGTATGTAAACAAACGAACAAAGTAATAGACTGATTTAAAATGTATTTGTACCAAAAACAGAAAATCTTTCTCAATTTTTTTCTAGTCTTTTTTTTTTATTATTTTATATTTTTAGCTGTACCAGGTATCCCGTTAAGGGTACGGAGCGGCTGTAAAACGAGTAATTTTTTTATTGAAAGGTTGAGTTTTAAACCCAAAAAACGATTTAAAACCGCTTCGCCCCGTCGTCTTTACATTTTTTGTTTATTCACCTCCAGTTTTCCTTTTTCACACAATAAATTAAGGAGGGGATGTTTGGAAGTCGATTCGCTAAGAACGCATTTTAGTTGATGTGCGGGCATTTAAGGGTGATAAAGTAGTTTCGAAAAATAAAAATTAATACTTGAATTAAGTGATAAATACGTGCTATATTTATGCTAAGTGTGAGGTGATGTTAGTGATGTGATATAGTTGAGATCATCGGATTGCTATTCTATGGATGTTAAAAGGTATCGTATTAATTCATTTTTTTTGTCACAATAAATTAATTTATCTTTTCTTTCCAGCTGAGCTTCGAAGTAAAATCCAAGGGAAACAACATCCATTCGGTGAGTCGTTTTCAATTTTATTAATTTACCAAAACATATCGGGATAATTCGCGATTTGAACGGTGTAATGTTGCCAGATAAAAACCGTTTGAACGCTACTCATTGGATTTGTGCTTGAAAAACGGTACCATTCAATAAATTTTTGCATTTTGTGCTTGAAAAATTATAAAGCTTTAATTATTAACATTGTCAAAACATGAAATAATTTGAAATTGAGTCTAAACCACCCCAAATAATACTAGTATAATCTACTTCAAGGTTTTTAAGGGGGAGTCTCTTTTTTTATATCAAATAAAACAATTTCTTTGGGAATTTTTGGCTGCCAAATTATATGGTATTTCAATTTAATCTTTGCATATGTTTTCATGATATTAAATCTTCATTAAATTGGCTTTAAAATATTTTTTATTTCATGATGATAACTCAATTCGTTCTTGAAATACGATTTTTTTTAAATTTATATTTCATTACACAAAAACTAAGGGATGATGCATAATCCAACGTCTTGGCTGCTTCGTTTTAATTATTTGTTGGACACCTGATTCTTTTGCAGGAAGTCTTAAACATTGAAATTCGATTAGTGCGTTTTATTTTAGTAAAATGACGTAAATTTTATTTGAAACGTTTCGAGAAAACGAGTAATTTTTTTATTGAAAGGTTGAGTTTTAAAACCAAAAAACGATTTAAAACCGCTTCGCCCCGTCGTCTTTACATTTTTTGTTTATTCACCTCCAGTATTCCTTCTTCACACAATAAATTAAGGAGGGGATGTTTGGAAGTTGATTCGCTAATAACGCATTTTAGTTGATGTGCGGGCATTTAAGGGTGATAAAGTAGTTTAGAAAAATAAAACTTATTACTTGAATTAAGTGATAAATACGTGCTATATTTATGCTAAGTGTTAGGTGATATTAGTGATGTGATATAGTTGAGATCATCGGATTGCTATTTTATGGATGTTAAAAGGTATCGTATTAATTCATTTTTTTTGTCACAATAAATTAATTTATCTTTTCTTTCCAGCTGAGCTTCGAAGTAAAATCCAAGGGAAACAACATCCATTCGGTGAGTCGTTTTCAATTTTATTAATTTACCAAAACATATCGGGATAATTCGCGATTTGAACGGTGTAATGTTGCCAGATAAAAACCGTTTGAACGCTACTCATTGGATTTGCATTTTGTGCTTGAAAAATTATAAAGCTTTAATTATTAACATTGTCAAGACATGAAATAATTTGAAATTGAGTCTAAACCACCCCAAATAATTCTAGTATAATCTACTTCAAGGTTTTTAAGGGGGAGTCTCTTTTTTTATATCAAATAAAACGATTTCTTTGGGAATTTTTGGCTGCCAAATTATGTGGTATTTCAATTTCATCTTTGCATATGTTTTCATAATATTAAATCTTCATTAAATTGGCTTTAAAATATTTGTGATTTCATGATGATAACTCAATTCGTTCTTGAAATACTTTTTTTTTTAAATTTGTATTTCATGACACAAAAACTAAGGGATGATGCATAATCCAACGTCTTGACTGCTTCGTTTTAATTATTTGTTGGACACCTGATTCTTTTGCAGGAAGTCTTCAACAATGAAATTCGATTAGTGCCTTTTATTTTAGTAAAATGACGTAAATTTTATTTGAAACGTTTTGAGAAAACGAGTAATTTTTTTATTGAAAGGTTGAGTTTTCATTCCAAAAAACGATTTAAAACCGCTTCGCCCCGTCGTCTTTACATTTTTTGTTTATTCACCTCCAGTTTTCCTTTTTCACACAATAAATTAAGGAGGGGATGTTTGGAAGTCGATTCGCTAAGAACGCATTTTAGTTGATGTGCGGGCATTTAAGGGTGATAAAGTAGTTTCGAAAAATAAAAATTAATACTTGAATTAAGTGATAAATACGTGCTATATTTATGCTAAGTGTGAGGTGATGTTAGTGATGTGATATAGTTGAGATCATCGGATTGCTATTCTATGGATGTTAAAAGGTATCGTATTAATTCATTTTTTTTGTCACAATAAATTAATTTATCTTTTCTTTCCAGCTGAGCTTCGAAGTAAAATCCAAGGGAAACAACATCCATTCGGTGAGTCGTTTTCAATTTTATTAATTTACCAAAACATATCGGGATAATTCGCGATTTGAACGGTGTAATGTTGCCAGATAAAAACCGTTTGAACGCTACTCATTGGATTTGTGCTTGAAAAACGGTACCATTCAATAAATTTTTGCATTTTGTGCTTGAAAAATTATAAAGCTTTAATTATTAACATTGTCAAAACATGAAATAATTTGAAATTGAGTCTAAACCACCCGAAATAATACTAGTATAATCTACTTCAAGGTTTTTAAGGGGGAGTCTCTTTTTTTATATCAAATAAAACAATTTCTTTGGGAATTTTTGGCTGCCAAATTATATGGTATTTCAATTTAATCTTTGCATATATTTTCATGATATTAAATCTTCATTAAATTGGCTTTAAAATATTTTTTATTTCATGATGATAACTCAATTCGTTCTTGAGATACGATTTTTTTTAAATTTGTATTTCATGATACAAAAAATAAGGGATGCTGCATAATCCAACGTCTTGGCTGCTTCGTTTTAATTATTTGTTGGACACCTGATTCTCTTGCAGGAAGTCTTCAACAATGAAATTCGATTAGCGCGTTTTATTTTAGTAAAATGACGTAAATTTTATTTGAAACGTTTCTAGAAAACGAGTAATCTTTTTGTTGAAAGGTTGAGTTTTAAACCCAAAAAACGATTTAAAACCGCTTCGCCCCGTCGTCTTTACATTTTTTGTTTATTCACCTCCAGTTTTCCTTCTTCACACAATAAATTAAGGAGGGGATGTTTGGAAGTTGATTCGCTAATAACGCATTTTAGTTGATATGCGGGCATTTAAGGGTGATAAAGTAGTTTAGAAAAATAAAACTTATTACTTGAATTAAGTGATAAATACGTGCTATATTTATGCTAAGTGTTAGGTGATATTAGTGATGTGATATAGTTGAGATCATCGGATTGCTATTTTATGGATGTTAGAAGGTATCGTATTAATTCATTTTTTTTGTCACAATAAATTAATTTATCTTTTCTTTCCAGCTGAGCTTCGAAGTAAAATCCAAGGGAAACAACATCCATTCGGTGAGTCGTTTTCAATTTTATTAATTTACCAAAACATATCGGGATAATTCGCGATTTGAACGGTGTAATGTTGCCAGATAAAAACCGTTTGAACGCTACTCATTGGATTTGCATTTTGTGCTTGAAAAATTATAAAGCTTTAATTATTAACATTGTCAAGACATGAAATAATTTGAAATTGAGTCTAAACCACCCCAAATAATACTAGTATAATCTACTTCAAGGTTTTTAAAGGGGAGTCTCTTTTTTTATATCAAATAAAACAATTTCTTTGGGAATTTTTGGCTGCCAAATTATATGGTATTTCAATTTAATCTTTGCATATGTTTTCATGATATTAAATCTTCATTAAATTGGCTTTAAAATATTTTTTATTTCATGATGATAACTCAATTCGTTCTTGAAATACGATTTTTTTTAAATTTATATTTCATTACACAAAAACTAAGGGATGATGCATAATCCAACGTCTTGGCTGCTTCGTTTTAATTATTTGTTGGACACCTAATTCTTTTGCAGGAAGTCTTAAACATTGAAATTCGATTAGTGCGTTTTATTTTAGTAAAATGACGTAAATTTTATTTGAAATGTTTCGAGAAAACGAGTAATTTTTTTATTGAAAGGTTGAGTTTTAAACCCAAAAAACGATTTAAAACCGCTTCGCCCCGTCGTCTTTACATTTTTTGTTTATTCACCTCCAGTTTTCCTTCTTCACACAATAAATTAAGGAGGGGATGTTTGGAAGTCGATTCGCTAAGAACGCATTTTAGTTGATGTGCGGGCATTTAAGGGCGATAAGTGATAAATACGTGCTATATTTATGCTAAGTGTGAGGTGATGTTTGTGATGTGATATAGTTGAGATCATCGGATTGCTATTCTATGGATGTTAAAGGTATCGTATTAATTCATTTTTTTTGTCACAATAAATTAATTTATCTTTTCTTTCCAGCTGAGCTTCGAAGTAAAATCCAAGGGAAACAACATCCATTCGGTGAGTCGTTTTCAATTTTATTAATTTACCAAAACATATCGGGATAATTCGCGATTTGAACGGTGTAATGTTGCCAGATAAAAACCGTTTGAACGCTACTCATTGGATTTGCATTTTGTGCTTGAAAAATTATAAAGCTTTAATTATTAACATTGTCAAGACATGAAATAATTTGAAATTGAGTGTAAACCACCCTAAATAATACTAGTATAATCTACTTCTCTTTTTTTGTAGCAAATAAAATGATTTCTTTGAGAATTTTTAGCTGCCAAATTATGTGGTATTTCAATTTAATCTTTTGCATATGTTTTCATGATATATTTATTTATTCAAAAAGAATTGTTTATAGAAAATAATGTTTACGTTGGTGCGTTCATTGTCTAATTTGCTGGTTGACACAATATCTATCCTTGAAATGATCTAAAACTCAAAAATCAAATGATGTACTTTTCTATATACTTGTGATTATTGTTTGAACTAGAACTAAGCAAAAAAAAAACATTATTGGCAAAATGGCGCCTAGTCAAATTAAGATAATCGATTTTGTTCTTGAAATCGATAAGTTTATTGCAAAAGAAAAAACATATGTATATATCGTATCGGTTTTTCTGTAGGTCATACGATAGAAAGATGCTATTTGAAAGTGCAGTTCAAATTTCAAGTTAATCGATTGAGTAGTTTTTGTACAAGGTTAACGGGAAAGAATCGAGATCGGGCTTTTTGTGATTTAAATAGAACAAACTATGACGAATCGAATGACGTATAGATGTTGATAATCAAGTACATCGTTTACGAGTTATGACTACTTAACTCTTACTGAAGCAAGTGTTTAACATAAAATTTTGCTCAACTGGAGCAAAGTTTGATTTTTTTAGATTCTTTAAGTAAACGATTTTAAAAGCTCATATGTAGATTAAAATCATATGATATTTCATTAAAGCATATACAGTTTTTAAAAAATTGGAGATCCACTTTTTGTACCACCGCTCCATTTGCATAAAAATAAAATATCCTATATCTGTTTTGGTTGAAAAAACAATAATCTTGACAAAAACAAAAATATAGTCATTCTAGTTCTTGGTCTAGTTTTAGTTCATTAAGAATTAACAACAATCTAGTGCTGAATAACAATTAAAACTAGAACTAACACTAGTCCTAGAACTAGAAATTCGGGTTTAGTCTTAATTCTAGTTTTATATCATTAAAACTAATACCACACCTAGAACCAGCAACATACGGGTTTAGCCGTCTTGAGAGACGAAGGGCTAAACTCGAATGTTTTTAGATCTAGTGATAGTTCTGATGATATAAAACAAGAACTAATACAAGACCTAGAAGCACCGCTCCTTCTTCTTGTTCCACGCTTAGACTGATGCGCAACAACATTTAATTGCACACTCTCTGGTACAGTCCTTTTAGAATTAGATACTAAAACTGGGGCTACAATCTATCAGGCAGATTCATTATTTTATATAGCATATACGAATTAGAAAAATATACATTTGTTGCTTTGACGATCAATTTTGTAGTTAGCTAAAAGTTGATCGAATTTATCGACACTGTTCATGTTGACGTTATAATCTACAATATATTTCCATTTTTTACTCTTCTACTACCTTTCGTGCAATCTTCAGGATTGTGATAATTTGATAAAAGGTGTACGTACATTTTATCTTTCCATTTTACTGCAAATTGTTTTGCATCATTTGTGTACTAGTCGAATTCACCTCTTTGGAGCTGCTTGTCCATTTTAAAATTAGGTAAATACTTTCCTGACACATTCACTTAGTACCACATTGTTAGAAAAATTATTAAAAAATATTGTATAGTTTTTTTGTTCAAGACCAGTAAACTTGTACACAACCGTAAAATCTAGGCTCTGTCCCATAAATTAATCCTGGGATTTTCCAATATAAATATCGAATTTCAAACAGTATCCCGACTTATCGCACAGGTTTCTTAGGCCAGTATATGCCTAATTTGGAAAGCCCAATTATATGCCTAATTTAAAGGTAGAAGTGTGCCTTTTAGGGCACACTTTACACTTCTACCTTTAAATTTGATCATCGACTCGTCCATGGCTCATACTTCACTTGATAAAAGACAATACTTAAAAGCTTTTTCTAAATGATCTAACAACGGTGGTACTTTATAAAGACGATCACTATTAGGCATAGCAGAGTTATGATTGATATGCAAGTATCCTAATAGCCAACCAAATCTTTTTTGCGTCATAAGTCATAAGAGAGCTAATGTAAAAATCATGTAGATCTGGTGCACTGGAGCAATAATATTTGTAACTTGGCCAATGCTTGATCCCCATAAGTAAATTTATTCTTATTTTGATACCAAAAGTTGATCAAATTCTTTTTTTATTCGTATGTTAGTGAATTATTCTGATTCGTCACACGATTTCTCCTCATTTGGTTCTTCGTCTGCATGGACACTTTTTTGACTTTCTTGGGTAGAAGTTATTGCAGCTTTTGATGGAAGAAGAACCAAATGGTCATGATGGTTTCTTTGGAGAACGCTTTTGTTGATTTTCTCGGCAATCGGCGTATACTTGCAATAAGCTAGCTGTATAAAGTAATATACAACTGAGCTATTTCGTATACATATGTTTCAAATTTAGCGACATCAATCTCATGTCCACTCGATATTGCTTCCAATATAATCTTCAATCTGTAAATTAAGGTTTCATCAACTCCAGTAATTTCGCTTGTCGATTTAGGATCTTGGAAAAATCTTCTAGCCGAATTTCTGTCATTAGTATTTCCAAAACCAGCTTTTGGAATATCTACTAAGAGACCCATCTCCTGCCTGAATTTCGCTTGAATTAGTTTTTTTGTCTCGGCTATAGTCCTTTTATCTTCTCCAGATCTTGCTTGCCACTTTCCAATTGGAAGCTTGTATTACAAGTGAAGGTATAATTCAAATAACTGTATTTTTGCATGAATGACAGATATTCCCAATGATAGTGATTCACATCTTTCTTTTTTGATACGTTAAAGCTTTTTGAAGTCAACCCACACAAGTAGCACCGCATTGTAGAAGCTGTGTTAGTTGTGGCATTGCATATTTTTCCATCGACCAAAGTAAATAATAGCTTGTGTCCAATTTCAAGATCAGGCCTTCTTTTCAAAGGTACTTTACTTTTTTGTAGTTAATTTACTTCATGTTCTACATATATGATTTCATCTTTGGCAACATGCTTTGTTTCATGAATAAATTTCATTCTTATGGGCCTACAATATCGGGGGAAGGATGGCACTGGATTTTGCCACAATATTTTACCCTCTTTAGTTCTTAATCTAAGTGAAGCACAGGACCTTTGGAAGATATAGTTTACTGCATCCTTCAAAGAGTTCGTCCAGATACTGGCATAAACGATATATAAATGTGGTCCAGTATATCTTGCAATTTCACCTCAGCACATGTGGATATTACTCGAAATGCCTCAGGTTTTGGATAACACTGCTGTTTTGTGTTTTGTAATAGTGAGTAACACGGAAAACGCTGTTTGTCAAGTTTTCTCACAATATTGATAACACGCTATGTTTCTTACAAACATAGATAACGCTTCTGTAGGTGATAGTTGTGGTATATGATGTACTTTACTAAAGCGTTTGCAGAATTTGCTTGCCCTCGTTGACGATTTCGTAATATCTTTTAAAATATTGGAAGCAGCTAAATTGCCCTCAAGCTCATTTGTGCTGCAAATCTTAACTGCTGTGGGTCTGTATCTTTTCGTAAATTTTTTCAACAGTTTTGAAGTACCGAGAATTGCAACGTGCAACGTAACCGAAGACGAGATTCCGCCATTTCAAAATGGCTGCCATTTGATGCGCTATCTATAACACCACTCCTAAAATTCATTAGAATTGTTCTTTTCTGTAATTAATAAATTTGAGTTTTGGCCAACTTTTGGTATCAAATACCCCTATGTGCATCGTTCTCCTGTAATGTTTTCTAGTACGCATTTGTTCTTGAAAAGCCTGAAAAACTATATGGTTTATAAAATTTTCGCCGAAAAATAGTTGAAATAAAGAATATGGTGTCGGATTTGAGCTGGTTATTTTATCACGAACACCGCTGATTTCGCCAAAAGGATAATTGTAGTTAATTTTTTTTTAATTCTTGCTTGAAGTACAAATAAAGGTTTCTTGTCATTTGAATCATTTTCGCTGGAATAAATATCAATATTTGTATTTATATCTTCATCTATTTCTCTTAAAGAGAAATACATTTGTAGATATAACTTAATTTTCGCTGCTGTGAAAGTAGGAAAATAATTTTAAATTTGTGGTCTACATTATAGACCATTAGTCAGTTGGGTGAAAATTGAGGTGGTTTATTTTTTGTACCACTGCACCAGTAAGAGTTGAAGAAGGTCGTTTTTGTGTTATTTTCGTGTACCTTCGCAATATTTTGAATTCGAAAGAGATTTCGAATCGGGCATTTCCACTTTTGTATTGGCTAAGGATTCAGCTTTCGAATGAGACATTGTTTATCAAAATCGGTTCTGTGATTCTCTTGTTATAATCAAAATACTATACATATAAAATCTTATCTAATTGGGGGGCTAGAAAAATTGGTGCTAACTTCGCATAGGTCCGGGTTTAGCTATCTTAAGAGACGTGCAGCTAAACTCTGGAATGTTTCTAATTCTAGGTCTAGTGTTAGTTCTACTTTTAGTTCATTAAAAATATACAGCAATCTAACTCTGAATAACATTAAAACTAGAACTAGAATGTTATGGGTTTAGTTAATATGATTCTAAAATTCTTAGAATAAAACTGCATTACTTCTTATATTGGTAAATTGGTGAAAATTCCGATCCCGAAAACCTTAAAAGCTTTCTTCTGTAAACGCAATTGAAGAGGAAATTGAACAAAGTGGTAGGGAATGGTTGGAGTTGACGTCGAGGAAAACTTACTATTCATAAATTGGGTGCACGTAGACACCCGTTAAATGAGCAAAGATTTACCACCCAGAAGTTGTTCCTTTCCATCCGAGCTTCGCATAGCAACTCTGAAAGTGATAACCAACATCGTTTAATTCTCGGAAACCTCGAGAATCAATTTACCGACTTTAATAAGGCGAATTTATTTGGACGCACGTCGGCATTCGTCGAAACGCATAATTTTTTCGCTTTGGCGTATCGAAGTGAAGGTAGAAATTTACCTCAACCACTGATACTATGTTTCCTTCTTAATTGTGATCGTTTATCGTAACGATTACGTAAAACTTTTTCCTTCCTACTACTGTGTGTGCGTAAAATTATCGTTACGGCCACGCCTTTGAATCGGTTTTCTTACCATAGGGAATCGATAAAAGTGATTTTCCCATCGAGTTATATTTATGCGCGTATCCGTCGATCGCAACAGAAACGAGCCAAAACGCGTTTACGACGCTGTAAACCGAGATTACGGGCAGTGTGTTGTCGCGTCAATTTCAATCCGGTCGATTACGTTACGGGAGGTTGTTAAAGATGAAAGGGGATAATTGAAAACGCGTCTCTCTTTACTAAAAGCATCGTAGTCGGAGTTTAGTTTGCACGTTTGCGTTCCATTTCAATGGGATTTATGTCAAGTCGTTAGTAGTATAGAAACGTTTTGATACAATGTTTAGGTTTGTTTTATACTGAAGAGAACGACTTGCTTTGCTTATACGTCTAACATGTGCGAATCGTTTGGTTTATCTTACACGTCTTATGGTGTTTAAACCAAATTTCGAATTTTACTGCTGTCTAAGTAGTCTAGTTAACCGTCGAAATGCAAACTATAATTCATAATAATTAATGTCGATGGAACATAATACTGTCGCTAGATTGAATGATAGATCTATCAAGATCGAGATATATTGAGTAATTAACGGTCTGGGCAACAGCTAAGCGAAATCAATGGATTTACGACCTCGTATAACAGATGTGCGTACAAAGTTTATTAACGTTATTATTTTACTACTTGTTATTTTATTTATTACTCGTGTGATGTGTTAAATTTAAAATCTAAATTTAGAACGTACATCTTTAACTTGCGAAGTTCATCATTGACATCAATTTCTACTTATAATAACAACAAAATTCTCAATAACTTTAAAAAAAATAACATTATTTTCGTAAAATATTTTTAGATACGTTCTCAACCGTATGTTGACCTACTCTACCTCTAAAAGTAGTTCTTTGTCAGTGTTGGCTATTAATAATATAACAATGAAAATATAAATACACCTATTCTTCGTTTTACATAGTACTTTTTTTACACATTTTCGTTTTTACACGGTTTAAAAAAATATTTTATTCTGTTTTTACACGACTCAGTTTGGTTTATACGATTTTTAGTATTAGGTATGTAGTTATATCCGTTATGCATATACATATACATCTTTCAGTGAAAAATCTGAAATTTGTGGACTTTATAAAGATATTAATTTCATCAAAAGTGGCTAAATTTAGGTAGTTTTTTTCATATCTCTTTGTTAATCAGTATTGCGTGTCTAAATAGGATAACTTAGGTGTACGTCGCGACATAGAACCAAGTTATCACACTGGTTTATGACCTCAAAAAAATCAGCTCCGGCAGCCTTCGGTCCCAAATATATATCAACAGTGTTGTTAAATACCCGGGGGTATTTTCACCCCATTTTAAGGTACTAATAGTCATAAAGCATCAGATTGCATAATGATTCTTTTCTGTGATAAGGCTTCAGAAGATTACATGAATAATTACATAATCATGATTATAGATTGGCAACCAACGCTCAATTGTTGTTGGAAGAAATTATAGCCAAATGTAGTTAAAGACGATTTTACTGAAAAAAATTTTGCAAAAATAGTAGTTGATAATGATTCTGATGAAGAATTTGATTCAGTTGCATTTACAGCAAAAATCATCCGCGAAGGACTCAAATTGGGAAGAAATTTGGGTAATCATTCTGTAGAAAATGATTCAATTATTAAACGGGCTCTTCAACTCTCACGTGATATTAATCACCGCTTTGTTTATTATAATGAGGTCTATAAAAAAGTAACAAGAAATCAGAAATAAATGGCATTAACATTAACATTTCATTAACAAATCTCCTCGGGGTGTAAACGTTTTTCTTTCAACATTGCGTCGGACAAATATCTGAAAGTGACCTCGAAGCATTAACGAAGAATAGATTAATGATAGTAATGAATGAGGATAACTGCCATCAACCATTGCAATAAGTTATGAATATTTTAGATTTTACTTTTTGTTCTTAATTAATAATTTTGAATTTTTATTTACTTTTTGAGAAACTCTTTTCAATGCACCAAACCGTTTTGAAAAATAACTTTTAGTTTTTGAGAAAACAATATTTGACGTTTTGATAATATTTTCGATGTTGCAATTTTCATCGATAATTTTAAAAATTCGCTAAAAATTAATTTCTTGAAGGATCTTTGTGGAAATATCACCAATTATTAATTAAAGTATCCTCTTTTTAATGCAACAAGACGTTTTGAAAAATCAATTTTAGTTTTTGAGAAATAAATTTTTGAAATAACGCCAATTTTTTCGAATTTTTCAATTTTCGGCGATTAAGTTTTAAAAATTCGTATAAAATCCATTTCTTGGAATATGAGTATGAAAATTTCCCAAAGTGTTAATAAAACTGTTCTCTTTCCAATGAACCAACCCGTTTTGAAAAATAACTTTTAGTTTTTGAGAAAACAATATTTGAGTTTTGATAAAATTTTCGATGTTGCAATTTTCATCGATAATTTTCAAAATTCGCTATAAAATTAATTTCTTAAAGGATTCTTGTGGAAATATCACCAATTATTAATTTAAGTATTCTCTTTTTAATGTAAGAAGCCGATATGAAAAATCTCTTTTAGTTTTTGAGAAATAAATTTTTGAAATAACGCAAATTTTTTCGAATTTGGCAATTTTCGCCGATTAGGTTTTATATATTCGTATAAAATCCATTTCTAGGAATATGAATATGAAAATTTCCTCAAGTGTTAATTGAAGTGTCCTCTTTTCAATGCACCAACCCGTTTTTAAAAATAACTTTTAGTTTTTGAGAAAACAATATTTGAAGTTTTGATAACATTTTCGATGTTGCAATTTTCATCGATAATTTTCAAATTTCGCTATTAAATTAATTTCTTGAAGGATCCTTGTGGAAATATCACCAATTATTAATTAAAGTATTCTCTTTTTAATGCAACAAGGCGTTTTGAAAAATCAATTTTAGTTTTTGAGAAATAAATTTTGGAAATGATCGAATTTTTTTTTTCGAATTTTGCAATTTTCGCCGATTAAGTTTTAAAAATTCGTATAAAATCCATTTCTTGGAATATGAGTATGAAAATTTCCCAAAGTGTTAATAAAAGTGTCCTCTTTCCAATGAACCAACCCGTTTTGAAAAATAACTTTTAGTTTTTGAGAAAACAATATTTGAGGTTTTGATAAAATTTTCGATGTTGCAATTTTCATCGATAATTTTCAAAATTGGCTATAAAATTTCTTGAAGGATCCTTGTGGAAATATCACCATTTATTAATTAAAGTATCCTTTTTTTAGAGTTGTTTCGTTAATTAAATTAGCATCAAAAAAGTTCATTTTGTATCTTGGATCCAAATAAGTTAAGCCGGATATCCGGTTTTTCGCAAAATCACTACTACTTAGAAACTGACTACTTAAAAAAATTAAACTTACCTTATGATAATCAAACCCATGTTTAATTTTCTTTCCATTCATATTTATCGAATAATTATAATATTTAGAGTTCATAATTAATCCACCCCATTCCCTCCAACCAGGAGGAATGTAAGATCCGTTATATTTATTTAAATACTTTCCAAAATAACCTGTAACAAAAAAAAGAAAAATAATAGATTGCAAAAAAAGGTTATTTTTGGTAGAGTTTAATCCTTCAAAATTAAACTCTGTCGTAAAAAGAACTCAAACAAAGCGCGCGTTTTCGTTGGACCGTTACAAACCCCAGATCCGTACTCTGCGCTTTTAGGGATTATTTTGTTTCCCAACCGTGCGCTAGCCGATTTAACTTCCGACCATCAGCCCTCGTTAAATTGTTCCTCACTGCCCACGGTATCTTCAATTTCAACGGTTAAAACTGGAGATTAGCGTAGTGGAAGCAGAGATTCGCAAAAAGCTCACCGGAAATAAAACTCCGTTTATAACCAGAGAATTACGGAGCGGATTTAAACAGTAATAATACCTATACACGGTATACAACAACGAATTTTTCGAAATCTTAAATTCATTGAGTTGACTACAAGGACATTTCAATAAAATGCCTAATTCATATTAGATTAGATTTTATTGTAGTACACTTAACCCACTTTGAATAAACGGTATAATAAAAGTGAATTTACGATGAAGATTAAAAGGTTACATTCCTTTGCAAAACTATGATAAGAAGAAGAAAAATCTTAAATACAATGTGGAAAAAGGGTAATCGTGAGATAAACCAATCGATGAAGACTCGTTTCCATTCATCTAGGACGCAAATTCCGTGCCTTTAGGAGATAAAATCTCCGACGTTATAACTTACTTCGAGATCCCGTCGTCTTCGGGAACAACACACAATGGCCACTGCACGTCTACATTCCGAACGGGGAAGAAAGATTTGCATCCTAAGTGGACCCCCGCGTACGCTAAACGCAAAGAAGGTAATCGACTCTCAATTACACGCGACCACGCTTCCCACATCTTCTGGTTGTCGTTCTCTTTAAAACATTCATCATTTTGCCCACTGGTTTGAATCTAATTAAATTTCATTTGAGCGCAGCGGCGCCCAACTTTAAAGTCTTCCGCAAACAACAAGACATTTTGAAAGCAACAGCTGTTTGAAGGCGGATCATTCTATTGACCTTTTTCTATTATTTTTTTCTGTTTTTCATTTTCTCTTTTATTATTGTAGGAGAAGAGAATGTGGTTTAAAGTGGGTGGCGATTCGTTTGTTGGCGATTGATTGTTGTTACTTGACTATTTGGGAAATCTCCGCTTACCTACATTGGGTTGCGATCATACGGAGGCGTTAAATGCGCATAATTAGTTGATGGTAAATTGTTATTACCATTTCGGTGGGACGATGTAATACTACGCTTACAGCAAAGAGAAATCGTTTATGGTTGAACAATTTTGATCGAGATGTTTAGTATTCTTTAATGTCGTATTTACACGTTGATTTACAAACGTAATTAGAGGTTATTTTATAACCCGCATCTTTTAAAGCTCCAGGTTAAGCTATTATTTATGTATTTTTCAATACTCAATATTCAATAAATGGTCTAATATCAACTACAATAAATTAAACCAATTGAGTTATTGCTATCTCTTGTTCATTCACAAATCCCAGATCTAAATAATATAATTTATCATTACAGAAATCGTATTCAGAAATAGTTGCTTGTACACCAAGGCCATGAAGATTTAACGCTTACGGTTGAGAGATTATAGCCAAGGCCATAAAGAAGAGGCACTTCAACATTGTCTTTTTAATATTGTGCAGTAAAATTTTGTGTGCAGGATCTGAATCAAACGAAACGAATCATCGATTTAGTTAAGAAAGCATAGGAATAACATTTTCATTGTTATCTTGGTGCGCAAAGTTAAAATTTTGCCATCTTATTGCTAGTACCTACTACTTTAACCGAGTGATTGAAAAGAAAACGCCAAGCACGTTAAAACTCATTTATCTGTGCCCTGTAATGAAGTCCTGCTTGTTCCAGTCTGTAATTGATAAGACATGAAAACAGATCCAACGATAAGTAAATGAGGAGATGTTGAACATGTAGGAGAGAATTGCTTTCAATCTCATGGCCTTGCTCTTCACTCAACTCAAAAGGAACTGAATGATTTGGTTCGAAATCTAAATCTTCTAAAAGTACAAGCTGAAAGATGTTGTAGCAGCAACTCTCAGTGTTGACCTATTAGCTTCAACAAGAAAAATTTTCTGCTTTAAATCCTTCGTTCAATACTTCAATGCATCTATGCTGAGATGGCATTGATTTAACCAATTCAACCCAACTAAGCACAGACTATTTATTGAGTTCAGTATATCCAGATTTAAAGCAATAGTACTGCATAATGGTATACATTCCCATCGGTGATTTAGCTTATACAGTAAATTTGAAAGATATTTTAGAAATTATGGTTTTGTTCAAACTGTTTACAGAAAACTCTACGTGAAGCCTTAAAGATGCTCTGTTCAACTAATGTTTATGGAGACGTCCATTTGTCATGCAGTGTATTTGGGATGAATGCAATACCAATAAAATTGATAACAGAACTTGTCATTTACTCAAACACTACGAACACAATTGGATAATTAGGTTGGATAAATGGTTTTTAAATTGTTAGAGTTTCTCCTAGGTGTACAGAGAAGTCAAAACCCCAATACCTTTTTTGAATCTGATATAGGTTAGATACAGTAGACCTAAGAAAAATTGCCTCACTGTAAAACTTTGGAAGGAAGTACGATAAACAGTGTGAATGTCAGTGTAATTAGCTAAAAAAAGAACATTTTCTTCCACAAAATCTCTAAGTTGACAACAAAACAGTACTTAATGTTGAGATCATACTTATCTTGCTTTAATTTTAATGACCAATGCAGATTTAATAATGTCAAAAAAGTGTGGTTTGTTCATCATATCGTTATACGAAGCCTCAATACTTCGCCAAAATGAAAATATAGTATTGCAGAAATCTAATGACATAATAAAAAGTTAACTGTAATAACGATCTTTTTCACATACGGATATAGAGCCGTTTGTAGGCATACTTTTACTAATTAGATATTACACAGTTCTAATTGATAACTACGTAAACTTAGATACAACGCCTATGACGTGAACTACATGTCACAGGCCGATTAATATACAAGACTTGGATAAACTGAAGTAGCACTACTAAACATTTGGCTCTGTTTCTACATTTTCAAGAACAGTTCAGAGTTTTTCTATAAAGTTCTCGTTGAAGTTGCGAAACCTGTAAAGTAACGCGTTGCCCTAAAAAAGGCTGTTTCAGAGATTCCTAATACTTTAGCTTATAGCTAACTAAAATTTGTACCAAAATGGTCTTTCTTCAATCCTAACACTTTCTTCCGTTGCCCTCAATTGAGTACATTTAGTAACACTTGGGAATCAAAAACTGAAAGTTTTACCAGAAAATATGCTGTCAAAACAAGTTTGAACTGTTTGGCCAAAGTCAATTGGCTATTTGTAGCAATCCATTTTTCGTAAAAGTGTTTTAAAAATTAATGGCATCAAATCGAAGCAACAGTATGCATAGTGGAACACAAATTTTGCAATACTTTAGAATAGAATGCCCACGCAAACCATTTTTTTTCGCGATTTAAGGCATCCAAAAGCTTCGCTTTCAAGAATCGACGAAAATGTGGACAGATTTTTTTCTAGCTCATGTTCATACTGAGTTTCGGTTGTTAGTCTAACTGATCGGGTATGGATTCAATTTCACAATGAACGTTCATTAGATTTTGACCAACAGGAGATGA
Source organism: Onthophagus taurus (assembly GCF_000648695.1). Classification (NCBI taxonomy): domain Eukaryota; kingdom Metazoa; phylum Arthropoda; class Insecta; order Coleoptera; family Scarabaeidae; genus Onthophagus; species Onthophagus taurus. The sequence continues at coordinate 149,892 of NW_019280934.1, forward strand.
TGCTTTGAGTGTTTAGAAATGATTTCTAATAATAGAGCCATTACTATTTAACTTGCTCCTAACTATGCATGAAATTGCAGCAACACCACAATTAAGCGCACAGAGTTAAATGCTAGTCAACGTAAGAAATGGTAGAGAGCGTTTATCTTAATATATTTTAATGATATAATCTATATAAAAAAATTAAAAACAGCAAATAAAAGTAAATTTTTGGTCAAGTAGCTCGAAAATAAAAGAGTTGCGACCCTATGTTTATATAAGACTTGTGTTATTTTGACAAGTACTACGTCCTGGTAAAGTATCCCGATTAAAAACTGAACCACCCTGTATAAAAACATTTTTATATGTGCTTAGGTAAAGGACCACATCCGGTTTTACGATACATTTCTTTTTCTGTTTATACCACGTATACGAAATTAAAGATTTGTAACACAATTCTAAAATTTATACAAGGTTTTTATGCATATATTGTGGTCGTCAATCGCAAGAGTTGAAATACAACTTATGAACAAGGCCAACGTTTGTGAAGCATCAATTAAGTTTAACATATGGTTTGAAGGTAATATTGTCATTAGAGGTATTTAAAACAATTTCTAGAAATGATTACACATTTTCCGTTTTATTGATCCACCGCCGCGCCGAGGCGATACATAATGATATGTATCGAAGATCGAAGATACAACATCGTAAACTTGTCATGCAACTAACTAGTGTTTACTTAGGCAGCTTATTGTAAGATATATTAGTTGTGATAGATACAACCGAGAAATATAATGATCAAAGTAACGCCTCGGCTGCAACTGATCTTGGTTTTGTTGTTTCAACAAAAATTGCAACAAATATTGTAACTGAGGCAACTAAGATATACAATGCTGGTTGTAACAAATACAATCGAAATTCTTAATGATACAACGTGGTCATTCGTAGGTCTTATCTCACTCTGCTAAAATAACACAGCATGAACTTGTCATTGAGTTAACCATTGTAAATTTAGGCAGCTAAGCTTTTTCTTTTTGTATCAGATACAATTGAGTTTTAATGATACCAAGTGATCAATGTTTTCTCTTTCCAAATTAAACCTTGCATAATATAAATTATGTCATTAAAAAAGTATTTTTTAATTTTTTTTAATAATTACAGTCTTTACATGAATGTTAAAATTTTGATTTTAAGTAAAACAAGGTTCATTTTAAAATTATGTGTAAAACCTGGGACGGGTTTACACCTTATTATTATGCAACTGGATGACCTCGGGCGCCGTATCCATAACGATTCTTCCGAGAATCGATAAAATTAAACCACTTACTTCAATTTTAATCCCAAAAACGAAACACAATTTTTTTCAGTGCCCAGTTTCTCTACCTGAATCGTTTTGTACGTTCATGCTGATATTATCTTTGAACCTTCAAAATAAGATAAATTGCCACTTTCCGATCGAATACCGGATGTCGAGACCCTTTCTATAATAACGAAGTAACACTTGTGTGGGCTGTCATCAAACCCCACAGATTGTCCAAGATTGTAAGGGTCCCATGGGGTTAATTGATCCTGATAAGAATACGAAATGCTACTAAAGTTTTTTTGGTTTTATTAGAAAAGATTATGGTTTTATTCGTTAAGATATCAATATTTCCACATCCTGCTGGTGGTCGGATTGAAACGATTACGTTTTTCCTTTTCATTTAATTCCACACCATTATGAACGGTTCGTTTGCCGCGAGATATCAAGGTTCGTGAGCAAGGTTAAGGTTTCTGATTCAATAATTCTTATGTTGTTGTTTGAAATTACACACAGAGGAAGTAATGAAAAATAATATCTCTTTTCTTACATAAAGCTACTTATTGAGGGAATAATTTATTGATTTAAAGAGGTTTTGAACGAATAAATGCAGTTGGTAATAAATATTTTAGTTGGAAAAGCAATAAAATGGAAAGGTCGATAAACGACGGGTTGTTTAAAAAGTTTTTAAACAACAGCGGTTGCTTGTATTTCAAGTGTATGGAGTTTCGAGTCGACGGAATCTACTAAAATAAGAAAGAATCTACGCGTCATATACACGTTCATTTCCCCTTCCTGTTTCGAAAAGGCGAATCTGGCATTTCCTTTTTTTGTTTTTTTTCATTTCTCGAAGTTCTTTTTCATTCGACTGGTCCTCTTCGAGTGTCTGTTCTCGACGTTGGTATTAATGGCCGTCCGCTCGACCTTTGACCTATTCCGGTTGCAGTTCCTTCACCCTCTGATGCAAACGCCTTTGGAAAGATATCAAAAAGTATAATATATCTTGCATCTACATCAGAAAGTTTGCAAAACTTGTTTAAAAAAGAAACTTATTGGCATATAGTATCTCGTTGGTTTAGTACTCGATTTATTTCGAACCTTCATTAGAATTCTTGTAAATTGATTAATTATACGCTTGCCGTGGTGAAATTATTCACTGACCTTTTGCTAGGAATTAATTGCTGTGCGTACCGTGCAATTAGGGCCACCGTACAAACAGTGAACATTAAATCATCTGGGTGATTACGTAGTTGTTTCTTAATGTTAGTTAACTTAACGAGTTGTTACGCTAAAACGTTTTTTTTATAATACAATTCTTTTTAGTATAACATAAAATTCAAAATTTGCTTGTCTCTATCTTGCGGTTTAGTTATAAAGTACGAAGTCTCGTTTTTTTTTAAGTCTCCCGAACGAGGTCAACACTTCTTTGGCTTCAACCAAGGTCGAGAATACTCGGGCTTGGCCCCGCGTCTTTGTACGGGAGCACGTTCGCTTCTGATATGACCCAGAGTTCGTCTTGAGAAGTGTCACGTTTTCGCAATTTGATCACAATCCACTTGTCTATGTTATTACGGAAGGATTCTTCTAGGTAATTGAAGAAATTCTTTCCTTGTACAAAAGAAATTTTTATCTACTTGATGACAATAACATTTCTTTCAACTATCATGTCATCAGGAATGATTAAAGCGGAAAATTACTTTGAGAACATTACGAAATACCACAAAACCTATTAATTTATGTTGTTAGGTTATTATTTGATATTATATGTTTTATATTTAACATACATACTCAGGAATTTCGTATAGCTCGCAATATATCAGTGTTGTCCACTAATTTTTGATCAAGATCGACTCTTTATATAAATGTCTTGCCAAGATCGACCGAAGGGTTTAAAGTAACCTTCCTTTTTTTTGCTCTGAGGCCCAGATATAGATATTTCAGATTCATGATTTTTTTGGCAATCGACGTTATGGTCACCACTGATTTAGAGCTTATAAATAAAAAATGGTATAATTCAGTTCAATCTTTTTATGGATCTAGTCTTTATGGCCCATTACTAAGGTTTTATGTATAAAAAGTTTTTCTCCATCGCTTTTAGTTTTTGAGTTATGATTGAGTTAATTTTCGAAAATCAACAATTTTGATGTTTAATCGATTTAGAGCTTATAAATAAAAAATGGTAATAATTGGGTTCAATCTTGTTATGGATCTAGTCTTTATGGCCCATTACTAAGGTTTTATGTATAAAAAGTTTTTCTCCATCGCTTTTAGTTTTTGAGTTATGATTGAGTTAATTTTCGAAAATCAACAATTTTGATGTTTAATCGATTTAGAGCTTATAAATAAAAAATGGTAATAATTGGGTTCAATCTTGTTATGGATCTAGTCTTTATGGCCCATTACTAAGGTTTTATGTATAAAAAGTTTTTCTCCATCGCTTTTAGTTTTTGAGTTATGATTGAGTTAATTTTCGAAAATCAACAATTTTGATGTTTAATCGATTTAGAGCTTATAAATAAAAAATGGTAATAATTGGGTTCAATCTTGTTATGGATCTAGTCTTTATGGCCCATTACTAAGGTTTTATGTATAAAAAGTTTTTCTCCATCGCTTTTAGTTTTTGAGTTATGATTGAGTTAATTTTCGAAAATCAACAATTTTGATGTTTAATCGATTTAGAGCTTATAAATAAAAAATAGTAATAATTGGGTTCAATCTTGTTATGGATCTAGTCTTTATCGCCCATTACTAAGGTTTTATGTATAAAAAGTTTTTCTCCATCGCTTTTAGTTTTTGAGTTATAATTGAGTTAATTTTCGAAAATCAACAATTTTAATGTTTAATCGATTTAGAGCAGTAGAGCATTTTAAGTTAAATTCACTGTAGTAATAAGATAGTGACAGGATTAATATTTAATCATTACCTCAAACTTGCAAGTAATATGTAAAACGTTTTCAAGAAGTTAATTTTTGAAATTAATTGTTAATTTGCTTCCTCAAGGGCGTTATTAATGCACCGAAAATATACCAACCTGATACATAACCTTCGCAAAATACTTTCATAATGCGCAAAAAATAAATGAATTATACGTTAAAGAAATAAAAATGTTACGTAACAGCTTTGCAACTCGTAGTTAATCTTCTAAATGAACATCAGTTATTTGCGCACTAAGATGATATTTAATTTGTCATATAGAAGAATGTTGCATCAAAACAGCATCGTTTTTTATATAAATTGGCATTTAGATTGTCATAAAAAAAGATTAGACATAAAATTTTATTCATGTAATCATTTGTGAGAATAATGTGAACTGATATAACTTAATTAGTTGCCTTTTTAATTAATTAATTATGGAAAATGATTAGATATTAAATTACAACCAATTTGCATAAGCGCAATATGCAAAAAAAACAATTTTATTACATTTCTCATCATTTCAATTAAGCTATAATAGCTGTTATCTGTATACATATATTATTGTAAATCATTTTCAATTTCATTTTGTGTAGCGCTATTGTCTTATTGTATTATACTTAAGAAATTGACGTAATTAAGTTCTTGTATTGTAGATAGTTTCTTTATTGTAATACTGGTGTATGAAAAGATTTTGCCATCTTCCATACACTTCTTTAAAAATTAGTCATCATGTTACATTGGGTGATGCAAAGTTCTGCCATCGGCTGCAAGTAGCAATGCTTCGTCACGTCTCGTTTTATGTCTTTTTATTTCAAATTTAGCACCGTTCACACAGAAACTTAAGATTAGGTTGGACTGAACCACAAATGTTGGTTCAAGTTCTGGAATTATTTAAATATACAATATGGTTCTTAAACAAACTGCTTGTATTGGTTTAAACTAGTAATGGAATGGATAGTGATTTTGCGAAAAGCGAAATTTTTAATCGGGGGTAAATACACAAGAGCTTGACTTTTAATCGGATAATTTTATTTTTACACGAAAGTTTTGTTACCATGGAAATAACTCGAAATCAAAATCATGATAAAATCGCGACAGCTTTAGCTGGAGCGATTTTATCTTTTGATTTTGATTGAGTTTTGTTACCCAAAGGGTAACAAAACTTGAGTGAATTAAAAATAAAATTATCCTGATTTAAAATCAAGCTCGAGCGTATTTTAGGGAGATTAATACACGACAATTGCACAATTTATCGACAATTTTTAATTATTTATTAACTATTTTTGACTTAATTATAGTTGTCAAAAATGTGACGGGTAAACAAAAGTATATATATGGTAGTCGCGTTTTAATCAGTTATAAAATATCACGTGTGATTTATTCAGTTGAAAAACCTAGGTAACTTTTATCCACTTAGAAATTCACGTTATTGGTCGAAATTTTAAACGATCGTTACTCTGATTGGTTGTATATTATTGGAGTGCATTAATCGGGGGTAAATACACAAGAGCTTGACTTTTAATCGGATAATTTTATTTTTACACGAAAGTTTTGTTACCATGGAAATAACTCGAAATCAAAAGCATGATAAAATCGCGACAGCTTTAGCTGGAGCGATTTTATCTTTTGATTTTGATTGAGAGTTATTTCCAAAGGGTAACAAAACTTGAGTGAATTAAAAATAAAATTATCCTGATTTAAAATCAAGCTCGAGCGTATTTTAGGGAGATTAATACACGACAATTGCACAATTTATCAACAATTTTTAATTATTTATTAA
>NW_019280934.1:161079-288044 GCF_000648695.1 Onthophagus taurus
AGTCACCTTAAAATTTGCTAAATTTTAGTGAAAACCGCATCTCGATATCGCCACCCGTTCTCGAGTTATAGAAGAAAATGTTAAAAACTCGAGTGCCATCAATCGGATCCAGTTACCTCATCGAGAAAAACAAATCACATAACCATGGTAACTGTAAACATGTCATTTACTAACGCAGAAGCGTATGATAGAGCGTATGATGATTTATTTTCAATGTTTCGAATACGATGCAACTGCATGGCAAAAATGTGCAATGCAATTACGACAAAGAAAGACATTTTTCTCTAGAAGTGTTTTTAAGATTGACTTAGCGATTACGGAAAACTGGCAACGTGTAGCCCATTCAGACATCTCTATGAATTCGTAAATCACATTGGTGCGCAATGTGATCCCACATAATCTGGGAACTCCGAAAACAATTGTCCACAAGAGTTCTCAAGAGAATAATATCTCCACCACGTTGTTTTACATCATGCCTTAACAGATACCGATTATGATAATAGACTGAACTATTACCATTGACTTTTAAATATGATTTGGGCAAATCCAAACCTTTTATCACAAATGCTATGGATGCATGAAGCACCTGTCCACAAGCTGATGTAAAAAGCTATTAAATGATGTTGTCAAAGTTATAGCTCATCGTCTAAGTTTCTGAGATAGCGGGAACTTTATGTTTCTCAATGGCAGTTACGCCCCCTAGCGGTCGAATTACGAACTTCAAACTAACTTCCTATTTCTCTTGCCCACTTTGCTTATAAGGATTTTTTTCCCAAACCTCTAGGCCTTACCGTTGTTGAGATACAGCCGCTCCGTACGCTTAACGGGACACCTGTACATTTATTTCAGTACCTTCTTTAACTTGTACGGATTTTTTTTGTAAGTCATTAAATAATATCTAATTGAGTTGTTTTAGATTGTTCTATAAAACTGCTGACACAAGAATTACTGATTGAACTTCCAAAAACTTTAATTTTGAAACAGTAAAGTGCTCTTTAGAGAATTGTTCTAGTGAAAATAATAGCTGTTCCAGATAGCGTTAGCTATAATAAGTATATATTTGTAATATGGAATTGATAATAGAAAAACTATGGTCACAGCAATCAACTAGACATTTAGGCGGCCAAACCTATTTTTAGGTATAACTTCTATAATGCTGTATATCATAATTTTGATTTTCTAGAACAATAACTAGAACAACTGGAACAACCCAGAACAACAAAGAAAAATTGATTTTTCCAATAATGGGGGGCTAGTCAAAAAACCCGTTTTTTCGGTTTGCCGGTTTGGAACAATGTGGAACAACTCTAGAACAATCTAGAACAACAATAAAAAATGTAAAAATCAAAAAATGGGGGGCTAACTTCCCGCACTCCAGAAATAGTGGGTTTTGCCTTAAAAAAAAAAGCAAATAAATCAGGGCATAAAGAATGAATCATCATTGAGGGGAAAATTTTAGGTTCAATGTCTTCTTAACGGTAGGGTTAACACTATGACACATCGAGAGAAAATAATTTGTAATATGATATTGTTTAGTCGATAAATTAAAATTTTCCTCTGACTAACTTCTGACCTAAGCAGGTATAGTTGAACCGTTAGAAGTTCGTTTGCGGTCTTTTTGTGGTACAATGTTTAGAGGGGGGCAAAGGTGAGTTGGAGACAGAAAGGCGACGGTTCGTCTGGCGGTATCGGTCGGCGATCGTCTCGCGATAAATTAAACCATTTTATACACGGTGTTTGCGCGCACAATGGCCGTGATGCCCCGACCGCCGCCGCCGTCGCCTCCGGTCGGGTCTCCGACCGACCGCCTTAGGGGCCCTTCTTCCGCCCGGTCACGAAACTCTCCGTGCACCTTAGGCCTTACCGCAGGCGCCAGTCATCACGAAAGCAACGAAACAGAAAGGAAATAAAACTAACAAGATCGAAAGAAGTCGACCCGAATCCTGTAACAGACCATCGACAACGTTCTTGGAAGGACGCGATATCGTTCTGAGACTTCTTAATACGTTTTTTTAGAAAAGTTTTAAAAAAACTTAAAATTACATACCTGTTCTATATCCAGCATTAGACAAATAAGTAGCAAATGATCTTGTTTCATGATAAGTTTGCCAATGCGTGCTAGAACAATTATCGTTGTTTGTATAAACGTTGTGATTATGCACATACATTCCAGTTAAAAGTGAAGATCTTGAAGGACAACACATCGGCGTCGTTACATAAGCATGTCTACATTCGGCTCCTTTGTATCTGATTGATCTCGTTGTCTTTGGCATAAAATTCATCGAACCCAACTCAACATCCTGATCGTCCGTTAAAATCAGGATAATGTTCGGCTTTTTTAACGTTTGATGATTATAATTGGATGATTGTTTTCGTGTTCTCGAATTTCTAGAAATATCCGCTATTGCTATGTTTACTAAAACGACACCAATCGCTATTAAAATGGTTTTCTTGGAAAACATATTGATTCGGTTTCTTTTATTCTATCATTTTTAATTTATAAGAATTTGACTAGATTAAAAACGATGACGAATTCATGTGGAATTTTTTTCCCTCAATCTGAAACAAAAAGGAAAATGTTTTTATTATTATATTTAAATATAAATGTTAGCGTTTATAAATAGAATCCAATTTGGGGTATTCCATAAGTTGCTGTATTTTAGGTTTATAGATAAACTTGGGGTATTCCCCGAGTTGTCTAGATGATTGAACATATTTACATTTAATCCTATTTCGAATAATGAAATATTGGAAGCAATAAGAAAAGTTAAAGCCAAAAAAGGCACAAGGACCTGATAATATACCCCCTTATATCGTAAAAGTTTGCAAAGAGTTTTTGGTATTGCGTCTCTCTATTATCTTTAACCTAGCAATTTCCACCTGTACGTTTCCTTTAGATAGGAAGTGGGCGAAGGTTGTACCTATACACAAGTCCGGTTCTGTAAGTGAAATCGCCAATTATAGACCAATTTCAATAATATCCTGTTTTGCAAAAGTCTTCGAAAGCATTATATACAGGATGATTCACATAAGAACCAACACAGAGCAGGGATATGTAGAGGACAATAAATTAAGATGATTTAACGTAACTTACCTCTATACTAAGTTGTACACCTCACGAGTTATAGGCCTTCAAAGTTGGCTCTTAAATTTTTAAAAAGTTCAATATCTTCGTAATACATTAAGCTAGAAAAACCAAATTTGGTATACCCAAAGTACCCAATTTTGACATTTTGGGGATTTTCTCTTTATCACCTGAAAATCATTACATCTAAACTAAATTTGTTTATGGATGATGTCTTCTTAGTTGACAATAAACAACTTATTCCTAAAAAACTTTTCTCCATCACCTTTCATCCTTGAATTATGATCAATTTTAATACCAAAAGTACTCAATTTTGATATTTCGATGATTTTCTCTTCTTATCATTAGAAAATCATTATAACCAAACCAAATCTGTTTATGAGTAATGTCCTTTTAGTTCATAATAAACAATTTATTTCAAATAAACTTTTCTCCATCACCTTTAATTTTTGAGTTATGATCTATTTTAATACCAAAAGTACTCAATTTTGACATTTTGGTGATTTTTTCTTTATCACTAGAAAATCATTATAACTAAACCAAATCTGTTTATGAGTAATGTCCTTTTAGTTCATAATAAACAATTTATTCCTAAAAAACTTTTCGTCATCACCTTTCATTCTTGAGTTATGTTCGATTTTAAAACCAAAAGTACTTAATTTTGACATTTTGGGGATTTTCTCTTTATCACTAGAAAATTATTATGCCTAAACTAAATGTGTTTATGGATGATGTCTTTTTAGCTCATAATAAACAGTTTATTCCTAAAATTACGTACAATTTCACAGCCGACTACTGAATTTTCCATGATTTTAAGTAGCATTAATAAGATACGCGTCTTTAGTTTTTTGAGTTTATTATGAAAACGACAATGTTTTTTAAAAAATAGTAAGAGTAAAAAAAGTTTTAGTTATAGTTTTATTCTATAATGTATTAAATCCACAAAAAGGTTAAAAAAATCTGTCAAAATATAGGACAGAAAATTTAGGAAAAAATACCCTTGTTACACTCATAACGTATACCAAATTTGGTTTTTCTAGCTTAATGTATTACGAAGATATTTAATGTTTTAAAAATTTAAGACCTAACTTTGAAGGCCTATAACTCCTCAGAGGTACAACTTGGTATAGAGATAAGTTGCGTTAAATCATCTTAATTTATTGTCCTATACATGTCCCTGCTCTGTGTCGGTTCTTATTTGAATCACCCTGTATATTAGAATATTCAATCACGTCAAAGAGGCATTGCATGTTAACCAGCATGGATTTATCCCTAATAGATCTGTAGAAATAAACTTAATTATCTTAAATGAATATGTTAGTTCTGAATTGGATGGAAAAGGTTAGGTTGACGTTATATACACTGACTTTGCTAAAGCGTTCGATAAAGTGAATCATGACGTACTTTTAGACAAGTTAGCTTTGTATGGTTTTTCCAAACAAACTTTAAATTTTTTTGTATCTTATTTGGCAAACAGACATTTGTACGTTAGTTATAAACATAGTGAGTCGCAAAAATTTAAAATAAACTGTGGTGTTCTGCAAGGGAGTAATCTAAGGCCATTACTCTTCTTATTGTTTATTAATGACTTGCCGTCCATTATAAAGGAATCTGAATGCCTACTATTTGCTGACGACCTAAAACTGTTTCAAAGTATACGTGATGAAAATGATTGTGTGTGCCTACAATCTGATCTTAGAAGACTAATGATTTGATGCAACAAGAATAGGCTCCACCTTAATGCGGAAAAATGTGAAAAAATTACATTCACTTTAAAGAAAGTACCGATTGTTTATAAAAATTTTATTAAGATTTAGGAGTAATATATACATAAAGCTTTAACTTTGACGAGCATGTAAAAGCTATAACTACATCAGCTCTAAGGTTGTTAGGATTTATTATAAGAAACTGTCACTCCTTTTTCAATATTGATACCGTAAAGTACCTATATATTTCATTAATTAGTTCAAAACTGGAATATGCTGTTGTGGTATGGGACCCAGGAACAGCCTATCATTCGAATATCATTGAGACAGTACAAAACAAATTTATTAAATATATTTTCTACAAACAATACAAAAGATTTATTGGTTTTCAGTATTATGAATTCGCTCGGAGATATTTTGATATGACAAAATTGTCGGTCAGACGGGGTGTGATACGTCTTGGTTATTTGTATAAGATACTAAACAATAAAGTGGATGTTCCATCAACTTTGAGAGGTGTTGGTTTGTATGTCCCTGCATATTCTGGTCGCGCTAGGGCTTTGTTTAATATAAAGCGTTTCTCTACGGAACTAACAAGAAACTCACCATTAAATAAGATGGTAACATTATATAATAAAGTATCAGCAAGAAACTCATTACCAATATTCTCTGTATTAAACAAGGAGTTAAACTTAACAAGGAGTTCAGCACTAAATGTTTTATGGTCAACTGATTAAGTGTTGGTTGTTAATCACTATTTTATATTTCGGCCTGATTTTAGTAGATATTGTTCTATAGATTTTAGTTGTTCTACTATTAAACTAGTTGAAACATGTAATTAGGGTAACCTGTTTGTTTCAATAAATAAATAAATAAATGTACAAATCAAGGAAGATAGTTCTAGTTTTAGTTGTTAACTAACACTAGATCGGGAACTAGAAACATGCTGGTTTAGCCATAAGTCTTTTAAGACGGCTAAAGTTCTAGGTCTGGTGTTAGTTTTAGTTTAATGAAAAATACACTTCTAGAGGAAGAGCAGATAAGCGAGAAAGAAGTGCGAATAGCTTTATGCGAAACATGAAACGGGAAAGCAGCAGGTGACGACAGTATATCAGTAGAAGTACAGTAGCTGAGGAAAATATTCCAGCAGACATGGAATACTGAAATTAATACCCCACGAATGGGAAAAGAATATAATCGTGCCGATCCATAAGAAGGGGGAAACAACCAACAGCGAAAACTACAGAGGAATCTATTTGCGCTTAAACTCTACTCAAAAATTGGCTAAGAATCCAGATAGAATAAAAACTCGAAGAGGAACAAACGGCGTTCCAGCCAAACAGACTTCTTTTTTTATTCTTCATAAATAGCATCACTAAGATAATTAAGTGCAACTTTCACCTATATGCAGACGACCTCCAAACTTATACATCTGCAGCTGTGTTCTAGACTGGTCTAGATGCCAAGGCTTGAATTTGAATATCGCAAAAACTCGAGGTATTTTGCTTTCGGATCAAAACTTTTGCTAACAAAATTTTACTCCATCAATAACACCCATCTGACACTTGATGGTAACATCATACAATTCTGTAAAACAGTTAAAAATTTGGGGGTGATGATGAATTCTGCATTGTCCTGGAAGCCCCAGATTCAGTCTGTCTGTAGGAAGATTTATTTCTGTTTCTATTTCCTACGCAAACTTGATTGTTTGCTTTATTGTTTCTTTATTTGCTTCTTTCCAATCATTTTTCGCTTAATCCGACTTTCTTGTTCTCTCCTTTATGAGTCATATGTCTCTCAAGACGGGTAAACCCGAATGTTTCCAGTTCTAAGTATAGTTAGTTCTAGTTTTAATTCAATAAAAATATACAACAATCTAGTACTAAATAACAACTAAAATTAGAACTAACACTAGACCTAGAACTAGAAACATTTGAGGTTAGCCGTCTTACGAGACGTACAGCTAAACCCAAATGTTTCTAGTTCTGGGTCCCGTGTTAGTTTTAGTTGTTATTCTGCACAAGATTGTTGTTAAAAATTATTCATATAACAGGCTATAACCCTTCCTCGTATGAATTCTTTATATCGAAGTTTTATTGTACCTACTCATTATATAAGTTTAAGTTTTAGTGATGAATGAAAATGTTTTCAAGGTTGTTTGTAGTAGAACACCTGTTCCGTTTTAAGCGTTTAGTAAACTACTCATTAAAACTCCTACGTTAAAGTTTCTAACCGGAGATCAGTTTTCACTTAACGATCATTTAAAGTCCACTATTTGTCCATTAGTTGAGAGTTTATCTCGTTTAACTTACGGTAATTGACTTTAAAGAAAATCAACTTCAAAGAGATCTAAACATAAACAGAATGTTTGTTTCTTTAAGAAGAAGAAAAAGGAGAAGTTCAAAGAAAAATTGATTTAAAAAAAATTTAAACCGTTGTGGAATTTCTAACACATTTCATTCTTGAAACCTTTACGGAATTAGAAAAGTAAGAACCACGACAACGTTCAATTTTAAACTTGGTGTTGTGGACTTATTGTTCGAATAGAGAATACTTTGAGTTGGACTTGGAGAGAACGTTTGTTCGCTTATGGAGCTTGGTATTCGCGTAGTAAATCAAAAGCTTACGCACTCAGTCCGGTTTGAAATTTTGTTCTTTTTACATCGAAAAGACCGTCCACTATAAATTAACGAAACGTGCCGTTCGCCCATTTGTCCCTGTTCCTTCTTAAAGTGTGCACGCGCTTATCGCTTCTAAGCAATATTTGAATTTCAAATAGACAAGTATTAATGTTTACAGTGTTTGTAACAAAGAATAGCTTGTCAAAGAATATTTATTGCACGACCTCAATTTATTAATTTATTAAAACCGTCTATATTTGAAGTTATTTTCACACTTTGTTAACTTTACTTATTCACTTACCGTATTCTTTTTCTTTAAAATCTAAAATTTTGTGAAAAAATCTCAACACGAAAACGGTGTTAGTAAGTCAACTTTCTTATCGTTAAAGTTTTAAACACATCTCGTATGGTTGCTTGGTATGAAAAGTTTATACGAAAAATATTTTCAAAGTTTAAAATCGTCGAACTTTTCTCGGAGTGAAAATGTTATACTCTCACCAACTTTACGTTACAACGTTTGGGCGTAAACTGCATCGCGCGAGACGGACGATTTACGAAGGTCGGCCGATCGCCGAAAGCTATTAAACCCGCAGTGAACACAGAAAACTTTCAGGTTTTTACGCGAGGGGCACGCAGCACCAGCAGCAGTAACTGTACGGGATTAAGTTGTTAGCGGACCGATCCAGGGCGTAATTGCTCGCGCAAATATTAATTGCGGCCGTCGCGAGTCAACCGGAAAAAAGTACTAAAACCACATGCAGCCACACGCGAAGATCACATCTCGATGATGATGGTCAATTGACCGGAAAATAAACAACGCTGATAAACCTTGACTTTAATCGATTGATAAAATTAAATTTATAGAAGGATATGTTAGTTAGTTGAATCTAATTTTAGAAAAAAAAAACTTAACAGAAGTGTTTTTTTTTTAAACAAAACATTGCATACATAATACTTTATATACCACGAAAAAACTTATATGTATGTCATTCTTTCCTGGTTTCTCTTCTGCCACAACTTATCATGTCTCAATACATTTCTCGTCTTTTTTATTTTTCTTGCAAGACTTGGAACTTAAATTTCTCGGTCTAACTAAGACTTGAATAAGTAATATTAGACAGCTATTGCCTAGAGCGTACAAAAAGTGCTTAAAGCTTAAAAAAATTAAACCAGATATGCCCACCATTATGATAGAAACTTGTCCAAATCTGTTCAAGCACCATTCAATAACCTGCAATTGACCGAATGCTTATATACACCAGTAATAAACTTACTGTAATTGCTTTCAATATTATTTTTATGGACTGTCAAATAGAATTTTTGCCAGATTAGAAAGAATTCCTTAGGCATAAAAAATTAACTGGTAAACTGGACTGATGAAGTTAACCGACTGGGCCAAATTGAACACTTTTAAAGGGAAACTTTCTATAAGCAACTTAATGGCGCAAACCTAACAACATATCGATATCTCCTACGGTTTCAGAGATACAGGATATTTTTCAAAAAAGTGCATTTTCGAAAAGTCGTCATAACTTTTTTCTTATTGATAAATGTTCCTTTCCGTGAAAACATTTCCAAAGCAACTTTTTATGTAGAATTCGTAGTTAGCTTTCCCTCACAGCAATATTTTAGTGGTTATGGACATAAAAATGATTTTTTTAAATGGAACACCCTATATATTTTTGCAAATTCGACGAGAGCATAAAATTTCCTTTCCAAAAATATAGCACACTTGAACGATATTCAAGCCTTCTTGGAAGTATATAACTTTAAAACTTATATGTGCAGATTTTGAAATAGTAGGCTTTGGAAATAAAAGAAAAACGAAAATCGAGCCTCTGACACTGATATCATTTTTTCTGTATCTCTTATAGAAATAGAATGTACAATAATATAATTCGACCTGACAGTACCTGTCGGTAGCTGTCAGAACGAGATATTAAGAATGAAAGGCAAGGCATGTAAGAGAATTAGAAAGTTAAGATTAGAAGATAATTACGCAAAAGAAAAAAAGGGGAAATCCGTGTAAATTAGGTAAAATTATCTATAAGGAGCCGAAGATAAAATTAAATTTTGTGCGAGAAAGCTAGAAATATGTGCAGAGCTGGATGATATATCAAAGAGAAGGTAAATAATCTGTTTTCTGTGCATACCAAAATATTATGAGATAGCAACCCTGTAGGAGGCGAAATTCTTCTGTTCCAAAAAGCAGAAGCGGCAACTTTAACAATTAAAAGAAGAAAAGCTCCGGAAACAAATGGTATTATTTCGGAGATCTTTGTTATGATTGTTAAGTGTAACAAAAAACTTTCTTGGAGGTCTATAACAGCTACCTGCGGAGATGAATTAGCCAATGCAAGCAAATCGCGGGGATTGTTCTTATTGTAAATTCCAAAAAGGACTTCGGATCAGTCTAATCACACTAAAGATATGTAGGTCAGTGCAAAAAGACGATCTTAACCAGGACTTACATATGTATCCTTATTGTTACGAAGTAAAAAATTCAGGTATAACACGATTCAATCGCTCAGAAAGAAATGAGATACTTTTTTACGATGTAGATCTCGCGTGGACTTCTTTATGGAAACATTTTAAGATGATGACTACTTCAAAAGCTAAAGGAGAGGGTGTCCAGGTTATAGCAATGAGGGGGAAAATAAGAGCACTTTTATATGAAGGTGGCTACATATGCTTGAAACTACTCAGGAAAATGAGAATCAGGGGCATCATATAAAAAGTTGAATTGCTATTTCTACGAGGAGATGAATATTTGGATCTTAATGTTGGTGGGAGGGGGAGATCTAGTATTTTGTATACGGCTCTAAATGAATACTAAAGTTTAAAAGTTGCAGAAATATGGTGCTATTGTTGAGCAGAAAGTTAGTCGTAAGAATTACTTCTGCGTAGAACGCTGTCGACAGATTGATTTATTGTCAGATGGAATATGTGAAATAGTACATAAACACATGTAATGAAATCGTACGAAACTTTGTTTGAATATGATTTTTTCAATTACCTGTAAATTACCTGGTCAGGTTGCCTAAATATAGGGTTAATAAAACATTAATGTCTAGTATTTATAATGAAGTTCTTTGAAGATGACATGTAATGGAAGTAGTTACAATGAACAGGCATCATATTTTAAGTCGTTGTTAAAGAAATCTAAGAACTGACGCAGAGTTTTTAATGAGAATTGGTAAAAAAACAAATCCAAACTGGATGAAAGAAGATCAGATACGACTTCTAAACGTATTGACGGTATTCTCCAGCTATGCCAATACCATTAGGATAGATGAGTGGATTGCCACCACCAGCTTCAGTCAGCATATAATTTCCAACAAGTTCAACTTCAGTGATCTTATTCTGGACTATCCAAATACGAAAACACAGCGTGCAACGCAATATTTGTATATGTAATACATTACAGTAAGGAAAAAGGAACAAGTCCTGGAATGTGGTAAAGCAATTATAATGCAAAATCCGGCCGAAGAGAATGCCGAATATCCGGTATCCGGCTTTTCGCGAAATCACTATCCGTTCCATCACTAGAATCAACCGTATTATAAAATACTGTGCTATTCGGACAACGCTATTTTATTATCAAAAAGCAATAACGATTTATAGCGGTTATCGTACAGGTTTACTGCCATCTCTCAAGATCAAAATGTTGATATCGACCGAAAAAACACAATCAATAATCATTTCTAAGGAACGCATTAGATGCGAGATCGTAGTGAGCACCATCACTTTATGAAGTTCAACTATCTACGAGTAGAAACTTCTAGCTACGAGATAGCTAGAACACACAGAAATCTTATAAATGAAGTAAGAAAACAAGCAAACAAAACTAACTGAATATTGTCCTATTCGATGGAAACGAAGACTTTAGTTATTCCACAGCAGATTATGTGCCCAGAAAGTTGCGAAATAATACTAATTGTGTAGTGAATCCAAACAGTAATTGGTAACAGTGTGTTTGTTTCGTAAACAATTAGAAACTGATACGGTATTTTTATGAGCATGATGTATGATGAGCAAGCCAGGCAAAAGGAACTTAGGTTGTGCTCATTATGCACTTAACAGTAGCGCATTGATATCCTATAAAAAAGCCAACATTTCAGAAGAAGCCCATATATGGAAAAAGCTTATTGAAAAACCGGTGTTCTGGACAACAAAGTCAAAACTCGATTTGTTCTGTAGAACTGCATACAGAAACCAAGAATAGATTACGACAAACTCTATATCACTGCGCAACACGATAGAGTTTGTACATTACTGGATATGGCCGCTACGAATAACAAACAATAAGCAACATCTAGTTCATATAGACATTGGTTTTGTTTTGCAAGGATTTGAGGTTGGTAATGTACAACGTCATCTATTTAATGTGCTTACTTCTTTTCTACCATCTTCTTATTAAAGCTTCTACCTATTAACCATCAGAGGGACACCATCAGGGAAGTATATATACTAAGAACCATCGCGTCAGGTGTTATGATTATTAATAGATGAACATAATAAGTAAGTTAATCTATTTGTACAATGCAAATATCGACAGATGTGAGGCTTTCATTCAAGTGTAAATTCATCTAGCCTATTGATCCTGGCAAAAGATGACTTGAAATTTTTTTGAATATAGGTAAATAATGAAGATTACGTTTGTTTTGGTTTCATGGAGCACTATCATAATCACCACTACTACTGAAGCAAACTTCTGCGTCATTTTGTCGAACGCTGAAAAAGATTTTATTTGTGTATTGAGTACTAGATGGCTATAGTCAACATCGTGCGATAACAGAATCATTATCGCACACGATAAGAAATACTCGGACATTTTAATTTATTTTTAAACCCTATTATTTTTTTAATGCGTTTGTTCTTCTGGGTTTCCCCAAAATTTTTAATGAAAGAATTAATCTTAATCATCAGTTTCAGGGATAAATATTAAAAAAAAAGCGAGTGACAGGTAATTAAAAGAAATGACCCGCACTATTTTAAACCTTTTAATTGATTCTTTGAATTCAAATCTGGTATTTTGCAAACATTTACAAGTTTAATAATAGTGTTATAACCTTTGGGGAATTTGACCTCGAAAATCATACCGCGGCGCTTAAAAACCGGGTCGTCACGCCCTTTAGGGGCGGCTGGCGATAAATAATTTCAAACGATTTATGAATATCGCGGCACGTCGTCCTCACAGCAGAAGGAAACACGAATAGCTCATGTTACATTGATATGTAAATTGTTGCATTAATTTATCTACAAGAACTTTATTAAGTGTATTTTAAATTAGACACGCGTTTAAATATCCGAGATTAATATTTTAAAGTATTTTATTTCAGATTTTAAGTTTTGAAAAAAAGCCATCAGACACGTCGTAAAGTAGAGGTGGTCGCCCTAAAAGCACGATAAGCTCAAAGAACATAAATTTCGTTATCGTTTAAGTACATTAAATGGAGTGGAATTGAGTTTTCAGGTTCACAACAAGTTTGTATTCGAAAAGATTCTTAGCCATCTGGTAACACAATATGTATCTTATTTCAGGTCCAATTCTGTAATAAGTAGGGAAATTCAAATGTAACATCTGTTAAGACATTTACATAACAAACTATGCGGCCACAACCGTTACAGTTATCGTTATTGCGATGTCACATCACGTACAATCCAAGAATGATGAGTTCATGTTTATTTAAAATGTCATTTTCAACGAAAATGAAAAATATTTGAAGATTAGAAATAAAATAAGAAGTGTATTATTTTCTTGTTAAGATGCTTAGAAAGAAATTCTTTCTTTTTTGTCTATTTTATTGACCGGTTCTTTCATTCTTTGAATATTTGAAACGGGATGGGAATCCACCTGCGTCTACAGAATATAATAGACCAAAACAGGTACGTCTTTTGTGGGGCACTCGACGACCACAATGGAGTGTCAAGTGGGTTGAAGACTACAAAAAAGGTGACCATCAAAAGAATCAAAGGAGTGACAAGAAACATGCTCAAAACTTTTTAAACAGAAAAAGGTTAACATTCGCGAAGAAAATAACTGTTTCCTAAGAACTTACATAACTCACGTGTGCTTATAATCTATTAAAAGTGTCAAATTTCACTCGCGCGGCTACCAATTTCCTTACAGCTGCACCTACGCGCGCACGCAAACTAAAGGAGGCTTACAACGTTGTACGGATAACAGCGTATTTCTCACTGTTAAGTCACGCAACAAAAAAGAAGAAACACTTTAGACCGCGTGTCACTGCGAACTTACGGGCGCCAGCAGCAGGATAAATAAGCTCCCGGTAGACGTTTTAATCAATTTTCTCTCTCTTGAAAATACACAGAGAACCCCGCGCGAACATCGACGTTTCACTTAAATGACTCATTACCACTTAACAACTTTCAACTCCATACGATGATTTATCAACATTACTTTTCCTTATAGGTGATGGTTTCGGCATTTTACAATAATTAGAAGAGAAAAAAAGAATAATCTTTTGATTGATTTCTTATAATACAGTAAAACCTCAATATAATGGATTAAGAAGGGAGAATCTAAGAGGACTACTTACTCGGGTAGTGATGGAACGGATAGTGATTTTGCGAAAAGCCGGATATTCGGCAACCCCTTTGGCCGGATATTTTATTTGGATCCAAGATACAAAATGAACTTTTTTGATGCTGATTTAACTAACGAAGCAACTCTAAAAAGTGGATACTTTAATTAATACAGTGAAACTCGAACTTCTATATCTCGAATTATCCTCTAAGTCGAATGTGTTGTTATCTCTCTAAGTCGAATTTCTTTGTAATTCGAACTGAACTACTATGGAATTACTTCAACTTTTACTTCTATAAGTCGATTTTACCACAGAATCAAACCACATAGACCCTGGCTCAGAAACTACAGACTCTTAAACCAAAACAAACCTAATGTTCTTATTGTTTAAGAATCAGATGAGAGTGATGATAATCTTGGAAATGAAATACTTATCGCTGTGCCTACATTTGATGAAGCTTATTCCTCTCTTAGAAAGCTTGAAGCTTTTGTATTATCAAGATAGAATGTTCCAGATAATATTCATAATTCTTTACACTTATTAGAAGATTTTTTCGACAAAGAGCGGTTGTCCACTTTAAGCCAAAAGAAAATTACGGACTACTTTAAAAAACTTGCTTAATTTTCTACTTATAATAGTATTAAGGTTTCTGTTTTAAATGTACGTATTTGAAAAGTACATTTCTAATTTTTTTCTTTACAGCTGAAATTGTACTAATTTTTCTCTAACTTTCTTCTGCTTTCTTAGTGCTTCGAGTTAGAGGAATTTCACTGTAATTGGCGATATTTCCACAAGGATCCTTCAAAAAATGAATTCTATAGCGAATTTTGAAAGTTATCGATGAAAATTGCAACATCGAAAATTTTATCAAAACTTCAAATATTTTTTTTTCAAAAACTAAAAGTTATTTTTCAAAACGTGTTGGTTCATCGGAAAGCGGACGCTTTTATTAACATTTTGGTAAATTTTCATACTTATATTCAAAAAAATCGATTTTATACGAATTATTAAAGTTTAATCGGCGGAAATTACAAAATTCGAAAAAATTGTCGATTATTTCAAAAATTTATTTCTCAAGAACTAAAAGTGATTTTTCAAAACGGCTTGTTACATTAAAAAGATGATACTTTAATTAATAATTGGTGGTATTTCCACAAGGATCCTTCAAGAAATTAATTTTATAGCGAATTTTGAAAGTTATCGATGAAAATTGCAACATCGAAAATTTTATCAAAACTTCAAATATTGTTTTCTCAAAAACTAAAAGTTATTTTTCAAAACGCGTTTGTTCATTGGAAAGAGGACACTTTTATTAACATTTTGGGAAATTTTCATACTCATATTCCAAGAAATGGATTTTATACGAATTTTTAAAACATAATCGGCGAAAATTGTAAAATTCGAAAAAATTGCCGATCATTTCAAAAATTTATTTCTCAAGAGCTGAAAGCGATTTTTCAAAACGGCTTGTTGCATTAAAAAGAGGATACTTTAATTAATAATCGAAAGTGATAACAGCGACAGTTCTGTTAGTAATGAATGTGATGATGAATTACAAGCGAAGAGAAGAAAACTAGACGAAACTGCAACAAGAGATTTTATATATCGTATTGAGATTGTTACAATGAGGTTGCTAAAGACAAACCTGATATAAATAAAGTTGTATTCAATGAAAAAAGTCCTGTTGGGGTTGAACTTGATTATTATCTGCAATGTCCAACACCTAAAAGAGATACTAATTCCTGTAAATGGTGGAGTACTAAGTAATAGGTTTTTAATATCCGGCCAAAGTCGGAAAATTTGGACTACCGGATAGTTGCCGGATATCCGCTCCACCACTAATCTTCGGAATAGATGCACAACGCTGAATAATGTGCGTCTTCAGAGTGACATATTAATATCAATATACATATATATGTTACTGTAAAAGCTCGAATTACGAGCTTGAAACCTAACATTTACCAACTCTGAATGGTAAAAGTCCGAAATGTTCTGTGATCAGCGTTCATTTCGAACTTTTACCACCACTCATTCGGTAAATCTTAGGTTTTACCGCAGAGACACGGTAAATGTCGAAATATAGACACGTATAGACGTGTTCGGTGCACGTTCTCGTACTCGTGGGCAGTCTGCAGCCCCGGTACCCATACTTTATTAAAACAAATTATTACGCAATATATTTATTCTCAAAACCAACATTCACGAACTGTTATTGGTAAAACTTAACTATGTACCAAACTCTATTGGTAAAAGCCAAAAAAATTATCTCTTGTATTAAAAAATCCTGACATTTACCAATTCATGTTGGTAAATCTTAAGATTTACTAGTTAAACCTAAAATTTACCGTAGTTCGGGCTTTTACAGTAACAATATTTTGTCCGTTATATGCGAAGTTCGTTCTAACGAGGTACATTTTATCGAGGTTTTACTATAATTTGTCTTTTAATAACCTGAAAGATATTGATTATAAATTGTCGGTAGATTTTTTTTGATGATTTTCTTCGTTTATATTTTCTTTTGTAAAACATTGTGGGAAAGAACGTCCAAGTTGTCGTGTTTATTCTGCCGTGGTCGTTCGAAAAAAGAGCCCGACAACATTCCAGAGTATAGCGATAGCTTTAAACCAACGCTAATAAAGCTAATTACGCTGATATTTTACTATCCTATGTAGTTTTATTGGAACGGATTGGTTCTTCTAATGACTCCGATAATCTCCCCGGTATCTGCAGGTGTGGATTTCTATACACACCGAAATGAAATATTACACCGGTTTCTTAAAGACTTAAGAAACAGTTTTAATAAAACTATCTTATTTGTTCGAGATAATTTATTATAAAATCCTAGTCGTAGATTTGGATTATATTATTGTTTTGCGAATTCATTCACTTGATTAAACAATGAAACGTTAAATGTAAATCAGGGGTTTACTCGAAAACGGGGGGTGAGTACACAAATGAAACCCATTTGTGGTGGAACATTTGCCGTTTCCTGGAGAATTAAATTTATCAGTGGAATTAGCGGGCCGAAGGGAACAGACCAGACAACAATTCACTCTCCTGTCTGAGAAGCCCGCACATTATTATTCCGAGGGAGAAAGAGATATTCTCTTGAATAATCTGTAGAATTTGAACCCTTGCGAACAATTTTGAAGCTATTTGTAAGCATCTGTTCTGGGTTATAACCACAACAAAACGTACATTTTAATCTCCCTTGAGATATGGGATAACACAAAAAGAGAAAATATTTGTATTGGTTAAAAATATACAAGAAATCTAACTCTAGATAACAATTAAAACTATATCCTTTAACTATTTTATATCCATTTTAGCTATAATCCTCACATTTACCAACTCATGTTGGTAAATCTTAAGATTTGCTAGTTAAACTTAAGATTTACCGTAGTTTTTACAGGGCTTTTACAGTAACATATAGATTAAAAAAAAATAGATGTTATTCCCAAATCTCTCTTCGAAGAAGGTAATAAAATTTGAAAACTTATCGCATTGGGGGGGCGTTTGCAAAAAAAGGGAAATAGTACATTCCTTCGGACCGATTCGGTCGATGGTGCCCGGTCATAGAAGGAAACTGTTTAACATGAGATAGCGATCGAACACGCGTTACACGCAAAGTCGCTCGTAATTTCGACGTAAACGTCTACATCGCGTTTTGAAATATGTATATCTAGCGAAATGAAGAAATCGTAACTTGGCTTATTTATTCGTGAACCGAAAGTGATTAGGGAAACTTTTTGACATTCCGACGCTAGAAATTTCATTTCTTGTTGATTTACGATCGACTACAAGAATTTTTTTATTCCCAACTTGGTAAAATGAAAAATTAATCGATATATAGGTAGTTTAGTTGACGGATTCCGAGTTACCGTGTTAATTTGTTTGGTCAATATTGAAAGATTAATGAAAGTTAAAAAAAAAAAATAAGGAACATGTGCACTAATAAAATATTTGCTTACGTTAATTGATGAGTAATAAAAAGAAATATTTTTCAAGGAATTTTGTTATGGGAATCGTGTCGTTTAATTTTTTTTTGCAGAAAATTCTCCGTATCTTCGTCGAAAATGAAAACATCACGACGCGTATTGTTAATATTTGACGTAGAGTATATTAATTTCGAACTTAAAAACACTTTTTATTAAAAAATATTTATTTTTTTGAATAAATTAAAAGCACAAATATTGCAAAATTAACGTGTGTTGTACACATTCATTTTATTCGATGTAAAAATGCGTTAAACACAAATTAATTTATGATATTAAATGGCATTGTCGGCATTAGTGATTAACTCAAGGAACATCACGACGTGTTTATCATAAAATTAATTATTAATTAACATAATAAATATAAAGAAAAAACTCCTCTTACGAAATTACGATGATTACTCATTACGTAACTGCAAAAGTAAATATAAATCCGTGGTTTAGTTTTCTTGAAAACTTTAAATGTGATTTTAAGAGAAATTTCTTCATTCTCAAATTTTTAAATTTTAAGAAAAGTTGTTAACATTGCTAATCCCCAAAATTAGGTTTAATTTAAAAAGTGTGTAACTCAAAAAGTAAAAGTTTTTTCTTTTCTTTATAAATCGTCTTAGATTTAAAATGATTTCGTCGGAAATGGATTTTTAGTGATTTTAAAAAAAATGTTTAATAACTGTTAATCTCTAAATGTAGGGTTGTGATTAAAAATTGTTATCTCCGAAATTAAATTAATTTTTTAAAATCGGATTTCACCATGATAAAATACATAATTATCTTCATACATCCTGAAAATATCGTAATAATATTTCAAGAAATGGATTTTTGGCGAATTTTTAAATGAAATAAAGAAAATTTATTAACATTGCCAATCCCCAAAATTAGGTTCAATTTAAAAAGTGTGTAACTCAAGAAGTACAAGTAATTTTCAAAAAAGGTTTTCACCATTAAAAAGGTGATTCTTTTCTTTATAAATCGTCTTAGATTCAAAGTGATTTCGTTGGAAATGGATTTTTGGTGATTTTTTAAAAAATGCTCAACAATTGTTAATCTCTAAATGTAGGATTGTGATTAAAAAATGTTATCTCCGAAATTAAATGAACTTTTCAAAATCGGATTTCACCATGAGAAAATACATAATTATCTTCATACATCCTGAAAATATCGTAATAATATTTCAACAAATGGATTTATCGCGAATTTTTAAATGAAATAAAGAAAATTTATTAACATTGTCAATCCCCAAAATTAGGTTCAATTTAAAAAGTGTGTAACTCAAGAAGTACAAGTAATTTTCAAAAAAGGTTTTCACCATTAAAAAGGTGATTCTTTTCTTTATAAATCGTCTTAGATTCAAAGTGATTTCGTCGGAAATGGATTTTTGGTGATTTTTTAAAAAATGCTCAACAATTGTTAATCTCTAAATGTAGGGTTGTGATTAAAAATTATTATCTCCGAAATTAAATGAAATTCTCAAAATCGGATTTCACCATGATAGAAGACATAAGTGTAAATGTAATGTAATTTAGTTGAAATAAAAGCCAAACAATTGTAGGAACTTCAAATAAAGCACTTAGCAATTATTCTGTAGATGATTTCATCTGTACGTTTAGAATCATGGTAATATAACTTTCTCGATACTTGGAAAGTAGTTTATTCGCAGTATACCATTAAAGATAAGTTTATAACTTTTCTTGTACAGCAAAACTTTTTGAACTCGAACATCCAAGGGACGGAAAATAAAATTGGAGTTATAGAAAACTCGAATTATAAAAAAATGCAAAATATAATGGATACTTAAAATTTATTTTAAGTATCCTGTGTCATTAAATGAAAGCAAATGCTCATGTTAGCTCAGTTTTTTGTTTGAATTCAAGAAATTTGTATTTATATTCTCTTATGAAACTATCTCTAATGAAACTAATTTTTGAATTTTGTGAAATCTATTGATTTTTTTGCACTGAAACCAAGTAATTTTTCAAAATCTCACTTAGCAATACTAAGGTTGACTCCAAGATTGTAATTGTTTTCTGTTCATGTTAAGGTTAATTTATACCCTTTATAATTCATATCGCAATTGTCGTCAGTTAAATTTTTGCTACACATCCAAAGTTTTAACTTACTCTTTCATAGTAATTGTATTCACCATCCTTACATATATTGACAAATGTGTTTATTTTAAATTGCTATCGGAATCTAGATCTTAGTGTTTTCCTTTTTTTGGACTATTTGGGTCAGATGCAAATACATACATTACCTATATGTGTGACACTATCGTTTCATCTTTCGTTTTTGGTATATTTTCCTAGTTTTCAAATTATTGGCTATATGAAATAATGGTACGGTGTCCTTCGATTGGTTAAGTGCTTTGTAATCTTGAACACCACATGCAATATATGACGCCGCAAACGAACTAATGCACTTATTCGTATGGTGTGTACCTTTGCACTTAGAGCTCCACCGAGTTTCTATTATCGTATGTGTGAACTTGTTGCATATGGAAAGTGCTGTTAAACTATCACTATTTATTGCTAGTTAGTGGTTATGCATAAAGGCTATTAATTAAGGAGTTCAAATTCTTTTGTATTTTGATTTATTTGCCTACACAGCTCATTGTAGCAAATATGACTCAAACTAGAAATCGATTTATTATGTATGTACAAATTAAAATGAAATTTTTCAGAAAATACGTTTTGTAGAGTGTATTATGACAATTACTACACAAGAAGAAATCGAATTCCCAATGGCAAATTACTGCCAGGAAGTGTGTTCAAAGAGAAGAAACGGGTGGATGTAAGTATTTGAATAGTAGTCTGAAAAGACAATAAACCAGCCAACATAATTGGTGATCTTGCACTAATTAATTAAATTAAACGAATTAATGCAAGACAGCATCTATTTAGTGCAATTTAAAATAATGATGGCAGATTATGTAGATCACAGACAAAAAAATCAAATTAAATGTAGAAGACCATCTACCAGTATGCAACAAGATATTACATCGAAAGCAAAGAGGACCCACGTCACATGTACCACCAACTGATGGCACTGCACATTGACCTCAATACACAGAGAGCAGGATGCAATGCAAAGAGCCCAGTAACTGTAAACAGTTGACATTCATTAAATTTAAAATGTGGTGTTTAGTTTTGTTTTAATAAAAATTCTGTTTCTACGATATTCATCAATAAAAATAATAATTAAGAATATATTTCTGTTTCAAAATGCAATGTATGATATTTCGATGTTTTTTAATATTCTATTTTATTGACAAAATCGAAAAACATAATAATAATAAACAAAATCATGGCAACTAAAATAACGTAAACTTGATCTTTTACAAAAAAACTAATAATTTTAAATATGAAAGCTGTATAAGTACGCTACATCCGACATATATTATCGACAATAACTTGGACAACAAGACAATGTTGGTCCCCACACAAAGCTTGTAAAACTTGCGTGGAGTCACTTCGATGTTAGAGTCAAGGAAGACGAAATAAGCTTCTGTTTGGAATACCGATGACATGGACATAGTCAAGAAACCATCTTGGTGATTGCTACTTTTTTATTCAAACGTACAATCAAGTCTCTAAGAGTGCATAGTGAAGATTTGGCAATACTGGTATTTACTTCCTTATCAGATTGCTGTGATGATATTGAAATGTTAGATAGTCAGAGTGAAAGAAATAGCAAAAGTGAATTCGAAGGATGCAGTCCTACACTTCAAGGTTTTTCTCAGGGTGAGCTAAACGAATCCAGATTAAAAGAAAAACATTGCCTTCAGTCTGATATACTGGAGAGCGATGTGATGATATTGTAATCCTGATAGCTCATTCAACTACTCTTAAAGATGAATATCAAAATATTAAACTCGTTTTAGAGAAAGTTTCATTTCATCAACTATCAATAGTGTGTGTATTTAATGATAACCTTGGTGATTTTAAAATTCAAAATTGTTTTAAATTCTCTATATTGTGTGAGTAAGGTTTTCACAGTTCTCTGGTTTAGAGGACGAAAAGTTGGTCGTCTTGACGGTAAATTCAACTTATCACTCATTCAAACCGGCTTAACTGGACGGCAATGGACAATTTAATGTCCGATTGCACTAAATATTTTTTAAACGTTTAAAAATTCTTAAAATATTATTAATTTTTTTAAGGTCACGATTAAAACGATAAAAATAAATCGTGCTAACCCTAAATTTAGAAAACATGCAATTTGAGCCTGATTATTTATTTTCCTTGTATTATTATTTTACTTTTTTCCATATTTAAACCTATAATAATCCCATTTAGTTTTCAAACAAGGCTAAAATTAAACGATTAAAAATAGTTTTAGAATATACATCACGTTTTAAAATAAAATAAGGAAAGTTATTAAAAAAAAATAACCTTCATCGTACTTTATAGGCATTTACCATAAACGAATTTGCTTAGAAATGTTTTAATTATTCAAATACCTACAAGTTAGTAATTAGCAATAAATCTCTCTTTGCCGTTTAATTTATTGAAACGGCCGCGTAAATAGATTCTGTCAAAAGAAGGAAAGTGTCCGGTATTTACACTCTGCAATTTAACGTTTTAATCCTTCCTCTTTACCTTTCGATTCGCCATCACCAATAACCCTGAAGAAATAATAAAACGAAACTTTCAAACGGCTGTTTTGCTTAATAATTTTATTCACCGTTAGGAATTCATTTCTTCGTCACTCAAAGAAAAAAGTCCGGAAAATTTCGTCGGGGACTTCCGCCACAACGACTATAACAACATCAGATATTTATAAAAGCTGTCGTCCCCGTGAAGTTGAATTATATAGAGGGGTTACGACGACGCCGTCAACAACGCTAGACGCCGACGACGCGACGGTTCTATAAATAATATGGACGTCGTCG
The DNA here is from genome assembly GCF_000648695.1 of Onthophagus taurus. Classification (NCBI taxonomy): domain Eukaryota; kingdom Metazoa; phylum Arthropoda; class Insecta; order Coleoptera; family Scarabaeidae; genus Onthophagus; species Onthophagus taurus. Next base: position 183,926 of record NW_019280934.1, read on the forward strand.
GGAACAACGCTTGACAAGCGTCGTCGTCGTGCTGTCTACCAAAGGAACAAGACATTCAAGATACTTCGGTAGACTCAAAAAGGTTTCAGCTGTGTTCCAAAACCAATTTAACATTTAGTTAAATTAAGATGGATTGAGATCTTCATTGGTGTTTTAGGTGTTAAATTTACAACTTTAAGTCGAACTACAAGAAAACAAGTTTTAGACAGAATGTTAGCTTCGGACATAAATTCATTTCCCCCCTTTATCTTTTTATTGCTTCAACTAGGAAAGCCATAAAATTTGAGAACTCAACTGATTTTTTTTATCGTTATTCTTTTACGCTCTATAAGAACGTGCGTGTAATAAATTGATGGGTCATAAAAGATAAGTCAGGGGAATATTAATGAAAAAACTTTTTTTTAATCACTTAGACCATTATTTTAGGTATTGGTAATGTGTACTTATCACCAGTACTGATTGAGTATTGTAGGCTATAGGAGTAGTTTGTGAGTCTCCGAGTTTGCTTGATTTCGAAGTTTTGCACAAAAAAGTATTTTATTGCAAGAAAAATGTGTTTAACAAATTATCAAGCCAGTTCTTTCAAAATGTTCGTGGATTCCTTGATTTTGTCAAAAAAATATGACGCTTCCACTAAATTTCTTTTTCTACTTTTTAGTATGAGGAGAAGAGAAGTTTTTAAGAATCTGCAAGATGTAATGGACTACTTGTATTCTAAGCACATATATAAGCTTTGTCACCAGAAGTAGATGAGCTGAAAGACGAGGTAATCCTTGATGAAGAAAATATTGAGTTTCCTAATGTACAAGATATTTCCGGATTTGTTGAGGTTGAAATTCACGATTTGGTAAGGATGATAATACGCCATTAGTAATTCTACAATCTTCATAGAAAAAGTCTAAAATTCCTAAAAATACGATTGCTGTCAGTTTATGACATGATTGATTGGAACTGGAAAATGAATATTTAGAAAAAGAAGAAAATTTGAGAACTTTACTGAGCTATCAGGCATCGGTGGACATATTTGAACAGTTTTTTGATTATAGTATTTACAACATGATTGTAGAAGAAACTATGAGATATGCTGGTCAGAAAAATAAATACGGATTTATGATCACAAAAGATAACATCAAAATTTACCACACTTTACCATTTACTGGTTAGACGACGACCATTTAGGACAGCCTATTGTGAAAACTGCTATGAGCAGAAATACCTATCTTGAAATAAAGTTTTTGATACATTTTCAGAATAATACCAAAGCTAGTAAAATATGGACGACAAATCTTTTAAAATTAGACTGTTATTAGATATGGTAAATTATCAAAATTTTGATATTATTGGCCAATACGATTTGTCTGGGCACTTTGCGGCGAAGATGGATATTGCTATTTCTTTTTTCCTTCTACTGGCAACAAAAGCGGCACTAGAGATGTTTTCAAATTGCTAACTGCTGTAAAATGTCTAAAAAATTGTTACTTATATTTTGATAGTTTTTTTTTAGCAATCATGCCTTGTTTCGTCAATTAAAAGAAAAACAAGTACGTGCAAGAGGTACTATCAGAGAAAACCTAATAGTACCTCGACGATCCTATGATTATAGATTTGATAGCGAAAACAAAATATTGCTGGTAAAATGGAATGATAACAAATGTGTTTGTATAGCCACTAATTTTAATACTATAAAACCAGTAGGATCAGTTGCAAAATGGAGTAGATAACAAAACTCTAAAGTGTAAGTTGCCCAGCTAAGACTGATTCACCATTACAATCGATATATAGGTGGGGTTCTTCTTCTTTGGTCGATATATGGCTATTATGAACTCCTTCTTGCTATACAAAAGAATTGATGGAAAAAATTCAATTTCCACCAAAGATTTTAGACGACAAATTGCAGTAATATACTTAAAAATTGGTCACGGAACAAGTGTTTTGAAGGGTAGACCACTCAGCGTTCCATCTTCCTCAAAATACAAAGTTATGGACAGTCTAAGACTCGATAAGAAAGGAGCCAATTCCAAATGTGCAAAAGTGCAAAACAACTTACTTTTTGCAAAAATGTCATGTTACCTTATGTGTTACTTGTTTTAGCATGTTTCATAACTAAAACTTTAAAATGTAATGTTATTTATCTCAATACATTTTTTATGCGATCTATTTACAGATCAACCTTTTTTACAAAAACTAAGATAGAAAAAAAACATAAACAATATTTTTAGGTATCAGTTGCTGTAGTTAAATAAAAAAATGGACCCAACATACTTTTTTTAAAGATTTTTGGGGTGTTAATTTGTTAAGACGGCTAAGTTCTATTTTTAGTTCAATTAAAGGATACAACACTCTAGCAATGAATAACAACTAAAACTAGAATTAGAAGTAACACTAGAACTAGAAACATTCTGGTTTGGACGTACGTTTCTTAAGATGGCTAAACCCGAATGTTTCTAGTTCTAGATCTAGTGTTAATTCTTCTTTATGTACAAGAAAAACATACAACAATCTTATATTTATAGATGTTTTAAATGCAGCAGTGATTTTTCTGGATTTGACAAAAATTTTGAACATAGTTGAATACCTGGGACTGTAGAAGTATTTGAGGTTCTTAGGTTTGAGTACACCGATTTTCTATAACTTTTGAGTCTCTAGATTTTCATCTTTCCAAATTCTTTACAAGTATCCCGTTTTTTTCTTTTCACAACTTTCTTTTCTCATCTGCGGGTTGTTCTTATTTTCCTGAATCTATTCCAAGCTTTTTTGGTTCTTCTTTGATTTTGGCCCTTCTTAATTATTTTTATTCCACATATAATTTATACTTTGGTTGCTCTCCATATTATCGCATTCCAGAACTTATTCCATATATCATTAAGATTCCAATGATCTTCTATCTCAAAATTTTGCTCTTCTAGATTTATTAACCTCCTATTGAGTTCTCCTTCACGCTGCTCTCATCATTGTTGTTTCTTAACTTCTTCTGTTTTTAGTGTTTCATAGATTATTGTTGTGTCTTTGGAGAGAGGGATATTCAAGTCGCTGTCAATAATCGGTGCAACAACATCGCGGTTGATTGATAAGTTGCTACTTCGAGCTATACAAAGAGTAAAAATGGACGATGGTGTGTCTAAAGTAGTGATGGAACGGATTGTGATTTTGCGAAAAACCGGATATTCGGTATCCTCTTCGGCCGGAGTTCTTTTTCAAAACGTGTTGGTTCATTAGGAAGAGGACACTTTTATTAACATTTTGGCAAATTCCATTTCATATTCCAAGAAATCGATTTTATACGAATTGTTAAAATTTAATCGACGAAAATAGCAAAATTCGAAAAAATTGTCGATCATTTCAAAAATTTATTTCTCAAGAACTGAAAGTGATTTTTCAAAACGGCTTGTTGCATTACAAAGAGGATATTTTAATTAATAATTAGTGATATTTCCACAAGGATCCTTCAAGAAATTAATTTTATAGCGAATTTTGTAAATTATCGATGAAAATTTCAACATCGAAAATTTTATCAAAACTTCAAATATTGTTTTCTCAAAAACTAAAAGTTATTTTTCAAAACGTGTTGGTTCATTGGAAAGAGGGCACTTTTATTAACATTTTGGGAAATTTTCATACTTATATTCCAAGAAATCGATTTTATACGAATTTTTAAAACTTAATCGGCGAAAATTGCAAAATTCGAAAAAATTGTCGATTATTTCAAAAATTTATTTCTCAAGAACTAAAAGTGATTTTTCAAAACGGCTTTTTGCATTAAAAAGAGGATACTTTAATTAATAATTGGTGATATTTCCACAAGGATCCTTCAAGAAATTAATTTTATACCGAATTTTGAAAATTATCGATGAAAATTGCAACATCGAAAATTTTCTCAAAACTTCAAATATTGTTTTCTCAAAAACTAAAAGTTATTTTTCAAAACGTGTTGGTTCATTGGAAAGAGGACACTTTTATTAACAGTTTGGGAAATGTTCATACTCATATTCCGAGAACTGGATTTTATACGAATTTTTAAATCTTAATCGACGAAAATTGCAAAATTCGAAAAAATTGTCGATCATTTAAAAAATTTATTTCTCAAAAACTAAAAGCGATTTTTCAAAACGGCTTGTTGCATTTTTTTCTTTTAGTTCATATTTTGATGATTAATGATAATCGAAATTGTTAAAAGCTGATATTTTTAGTCTTCAAACATACGGCTAAACTCAAATATTTCTAGTTCTAGGTCTAGTGTTAATTCTAGTTTTAATTGTTATTCAACGCTGGATTGTTGTATATTTTTCTTATACACAAAGTAGAATTAACACTAGACCTGTTTCTATATAGTTGAATAACAATTAAAATTAGAACTAATACTAGACCTAAAACAGAACAGACCTAGTATATTTTTCTGTAATATTTTATTTTCGTAAAATCGAACGTGTATATAAAATAGTAAATTAATCGAAAAGGTCGTGTTTGAAATACAAACCGTCGAAAAGTTTGAATTTTCAAAGCGTACCAAGCGAAATTACCACCACATCTCTCGAATCCGAAAATAAACTCCTAATTCGGCGGCTATATTTAAAACGTTACCGTTCGTTCAAAAACGAACTGCAATCGTCGAAAGTTGATTCCGAGAGTTGTAAAATCCGACATCGTGTTACCTGTGTTAACGATATAAAGTAAAACTTGGGTAAATACCTGTCGAAACTGTTGCGTAATAGATGTATTTTATCTTATACTTACGGAGCATTACAAAATCTTAGAAAATCTAAAAGGTTTACTTTAATTTTGGTTCGAATTTGAATCACGTCTGAAAATAGAAACTAATTAATTATAAATGATAACAACTCAATTTGCATCGTAATCGTAATGATTTTTTTATATCAGTGTGAATAATAACACTCGTTACTCAATTACTCAATAATAATTAAAAAACATCTTTTATCGTTTAATTGTTTGTTATGAATCTAATGGAACGATTAATCTTCTATCTTTAGAGACATTTACATTTGATGACCCAAACAGTATTAATCACTTATTACTTCTTGAATCATCGAATTCGTCCCACATTTGCAAAAGCTTCCGGATTAAGAAGTAGTAAGGAGATATACAACGACCACAAGGAAGAATTTGCATTTACACCTATCCCTAACACGTGTTTGCCGTTCTATTCTAACTTTCGCTATTTATCATACTGGGCGTCGATTATTCCCTTTGAGAAGGTTACTTTCTTGTTCACGACAAAACATCATCATTGTCTATCAATATATTTTGTTGTTGGTGTTGGTTTAAGCATTAATATTAATTACTTTTTTAATGTAAGGTTTTATATAGTCAATAAAAGTGAAACACACTTGTTTACTTACCGACATAAGATAAGGTTGGAAATCAAATTGTTGCTATTTTTAGAATCGCCTTTTATAATTGTTAAACTAAAAAACCCTCCTGTTTCATATCCTATCGCTAAGTTCGTCGCAGTCAAAGTAGATGCGTATGCTTTGGAATGCAGGACGTGTTGATAAAATCTTTTAGTGCGAATTAAACGTATAGTTGAAAGTACATGTTATAACTTGTACGTAACTACATGTTTATAGCATGTATTAAGTTTGTGTTTGCTATAAGACATTTTAACGGCGTAGTGAGAACATGAGGATCTGCAATAAACTACCAAGATCCAAACACTCAACCTTTTCACATTTTTATATGGTACTAATAGACTAATAACTAAGTTTTTAGTAATTATAGACTAATTCGTGTATTTATTAAAAATATCACCTTTTAGCAATTTCGATTATTATTAATCATCAAGATATAAAAAAAAATTTGTTCTATTTGGGAATGAAGTCGTATTTATCACTAAACCAAGACATTTAAACTTCTGAACATGTTCAATGTGTATCTTTCTCAATCTAATGTTCAAGTCAAGTTTGAAATACGCTACATGGACCTGTAAAATGGCATTCTTATCAATTTCTGAAAGTTAACCTGGAACGTATAGCTGCTAAAGACATTCTGCATTGTCTGCATTTCACGATTAATTATATTTTAAAGCTCGTTAACTTTATCAAATAAACAAAATATTTGTATATCGTACAACTTACTTTGCAAATTTGAAGTTGTTTGGAGAACTGAGACCAAACAGCTTCAAACACAGAGCTTTTTTTACTCTTTTCGCAGCTCTAAGTAACTTATAAATGAAAGCATGGTGTTGTTGCACTGAGTATTGACAGCTACTTGAAAAATCTCTCTCTCTCCAAATACACAACAATAATCTATGAAAGGCCTAAAAACAGAAGAACTTGAGAAACAACAATGATGAGAAGAGCATGAAGGAGAACTCAATAGGAGGTTAATGAATCTAGAAGAGCAAGATGTTGGTTGAGACAGAAGACCATTGGAATCTCAATGATATATGGAATAAGTTCTGGGAAACATTAATATGGGGAGCAACCAAAGTATAAATTATATGGGGAATTAAAATAATTAAGAAGAGCCAAAATCCAAGAACAACCAAAAAAGTTTGGAATAGATTCAGGAAAATAAGAAGAACAACAGATGAGAAAAGAAAGTTGTGAAAAGAATCTCGAAACTCAAAAGTTATAGAAAATCGGTGTACTCAAATCTAAGAACCACAAATACTTTTACAGTCCAAGGTATTCAACTAAAAAATTTTGAGAAATCTGGAAAAATCACTGCTGCATATGAAATCTATAAATATACATAAGGACATTCCCCTCTCGAAAACTTGGCAACAAGTTATTAGATACGGTGGTAAAATGGTAACAATACGGAGATCGTTATATTCCCTCAGATTGTTTACTTGGGCAAAGGCTGAAGAATATCATGTTACTATTGTTTTGAAACACATATTCGATCAAATAGCATTTGAAAATAAACGTCAAGTAGGGCAAAATAGTTGAACAACACACCGTCAACATGATAATGTCCACACCATCAGTGGTAATAAATGGCGAATTTGTACAACTGAGAAAATAAAGCACTTCCAAGCAGCATCTCCAAAAAATGTTCTAACGAAACTTAATCGTAAAGTAATCTAACTTCATTAGAATCAAACCTGTCAGCAACTCAAACAAAAAGCACTCAACTATAAAGAATATCAACCTCAAAAAGCAAGTCAAGCTAATCCTACAGCAACTCAGACATCTACTAAGAGATTGGAGATTGATAAGTATTTATAATAATTTTGTTATTATGTTTATTATTTAAATATTTACTAATTATGATTATTATAAAGTAAATCAACTCCAAAGCAAGGCTATGTAATCTGTAAGTAATAAAATCTTAAAGAAGTATCCAACCCAACCCATCTAAATTTGATACGAACCCAAGTCAACTCTAAACCAAACCAACTCAATCAGTCTTCGAAGTAAGCTAACCCAACCCTAATTGAACAAAGCAACTCACCTCATTATAATTAATACTTGGCACAAACATAAACCAGTTCCCAGCTAACTTGCCCTTACACCAAAGCTAAAGGAAGACCTCAAAGGAAGGAACACAGGATCAAAATTCGATTGAACAATGATGGCAGATAAGCACTATTAAGAACATCAGCAAGTTTATTGATACAAATAGACTGCCAATGAGTCTTCCAACTGATCTAAAATAAAACTTATAATTGTAAGTATACTTGTAATTGTTCAATAACAGACGACGACTACATGAGAGAACAAACAGAAAGTTAGAAAAAGTATTTCTATTAATAAAGGTAACTTGTTCTTAAAAATCTTTTCATTTTTTTATATATTTAAAAGTACTAAATCATGTTTAAATCATCCTTGACTTAGTCGACGCCTGTTGATGCGATAAACTTATTTAATTAACTTTGGATGACAGATGAGTGAAATAACATTTTGGTAATAAATCTTACAGAAACACATAAACCATGATTCTTTATATAAAAAGTATTTGGAACTAAGTTCAAAACACTCGCACGCGTTTATTTAATGTTTATAAAAATGACAAACGTAACACCCAATGCGTAGAAGTTTATGCAATGGCAAATTTTTCAGTTCAATTTATATCATCGTTTTACCGGATATATACACAAATCAATCTTTACGACGCACATCCGTTATTTTATTGGTGGATCGAGGTAGCGATGTTATGGTGTTGAGAAGATAACGCGTTTATCAAGTTTTGCAGAAAGTTATTGACGAATTCATAAGAAATGATTAATTATGAAGTTCTATTGCTATCTACTTCACACCATAATAATAGGATGATAGAGTAACTAAAGAAGTGTGTAATCATTAAATTGACGTTTTTATAAGTGTACTAATAATAAAACTGACTACATCAATTCCACGATAAGGTAATGAACTATCTGCCAAATATAGCGTAGGAGATGCCCAACAGGAAATAGTAAATGTGGGGTAACTAGTGTCTATTTTAGGTGTGTTTTGCCACTGGTTTCGGCATAAAACATATGTCCATCATCAGGGGAATCTACATAAAAGCAAATAATGATTACATCGCCTATAATATAATTTTGTTTATTATTTTAAGTTTATCAAGCAATTATTGTTGTTTGTTAAGTAAACTAACTCATTGTTGTTCTTTGTGGTGATTAAATAAATGTATTTCATTAAAGTTGACTAAAAATTCAAAAAACAAAATGATGGAAATTACTAATCTAAAATAAATTACGTTAAACATCAGGAGGAACAATTTTAACAATTTGAGAGGTGCAACAGTTTCCGAACTAAAGATACAAAAATCTGAGATGATTGAGAGAACATCTTGTATTGATGATTTCTAATTATAACATCAACTGTAACAATACTAAAATGACTGGTTTTGTTGATTTTATTATTAGATATATGTAACAGTGCTGACTTTATATGTCATATAAATATACAAATGATATAATAATCTTTTCAATTCGGAAGCAAATCCTTATTCAGACCTATTTCAAAAATTAATTCCTCTAATTATTGATTATATTAAAAGGGATACTCAGCAAGGCAATGTTACCACTTTGTACTTATTGGACTACTCTAAAACCTTTGATATCATTGTGGCATAGGTGAAACCTTAAATTGAATACCGAGAAATCGTCCGGTGTGCAACTGCGTCATCTTCAAATCGTTCCTGGAATGAAGCCTACGTAGTATTACTATAAAAGCAGTTTTCCTGTAAATCCCATTAGATTTAAGGGTATGTTATTTCTCCCGTTTTTACAACAATTCTTCTTTTATCAAATGCTTGTCTTATCACATCATTAAATACACATAAATGACTCTTGAAGGGTTCGACGAAATTTAAGTCATCATCTAAGTACAGAAAAACTGCGGAGAATTGCGAAAGGAATTAAAATTTTATATCATTACTCTGTTATGATTATATTTTCATATCAGCTTTATATATTTTTATTTATTTTAGTAACCAATAAATTATTATTATTAATTGCAAGTACAAGTCTTAGTTATTTGTATTTTTCGACATTAAAAATCTATATGCTAATATATTGACGATACGTTATTAATCGCCAAAGATTTTCTTCTCACCATTTATCAATTTAACTACCTGAATACCGAAAAGATAAATTTCAATATATTCAACGTGTGTTCATGGCCTCAATAACTTCCCGTATTTTAGTCTAATGAATAATCTTGTGGTAGTTTTTATAAAAGAAGTAGTGATCGATCATAGCTTGTATTTCTTTGATTTAAGAGTTATTTAAGATTTGAAATATGGCCACTGATAAATATAAGGAAACAACTTTTAAATATTATTGCTTATAATTATTAGATTTCAATACAAAAAAAATTGTTATTTGATTGAATAACGAGTTTAAGTTGAGGGACTAATAATAATTAATCAACTATAAAGTATGTGGTATTTTATGTAAATTTTTAATTTGTCTTCATATTCTTGTTCTACTCATTCTGTTTTAATTGCTTTTCTTGTGATGGGGATAACAAGCTATCTTTCCATCTTTTTGGAAGTAGTATTTTCGGCTTCTTCTAGATGGTTGTTGCAACTTCTGGCAATCTTTGGTGGTTTACTCCTTTCCATTCGTGAAACTTGTTCGTTTCAGAATATCAAATTTCCTTGCATCTACTCTGATCCCATGATGTGTCTCCAGTGATTGTGCTCAAAATAGTCATTTCGACCAATATTATAGATGCTGACCGGGAAAGCAGCTTCATAGATGTGTCTCAGAGGGAAATTTCTCGATAATTTTCTGGGTATGACAATGTAACTTTCTTAAAAAGTGGAATAGTGATACTATTTCTCCAACTCTTTAGACATTGTACGTCCTATAGTAATTAAATATATATAATTAATTACTATAGGAGAGCTCCATGAGTTGTTCTGCTAGTTTTTCCCCTNGTGTAATCATTAAATTGACGTTTTTATAAGTGTACTAATAATAAAACTGACTACATCAATTCCACGATAAGGTAATGAACTATCTGCCAAATATAGCATTGGAGATCCCAACAGGAAATAGTGAATGTGGGATAACTAGTGTCTATTTTAGGTGTGTTTTGCCACTGGTTTCGGCATAAAGCATATGTCCATCATCAGGGGAATCTACATAAAATCAAATAATGATTACATCGCCTATAATATAATTTTGTTTATTATTTTAAGTTTATCAAGCAATTATTGTTGTTTGTTAAGTAAACTAACTGATTGTTGTTCTTTGTGGTGATTAAATAAATGTATTTCATAAAAATTACTAATCTGAAATAAATTACGTTAAACATCAGAAGAAACAATTTTAACAATTTGAGAGGTGCAACAGTTTCCGAACTAAAGATACAAAAATCTGAGATGATTGAGAGAACATCTTGTATTGATGATTTCTAATTATAACATCAACTGTAACAACACTAAAATGACTGGTTTTGTTGATTTTATTATTACATATATGTAACAGTGCTGACTTTATATGTCATATAAATATACAAATGATATAATAATCTTTTCAATTCGGAAGCAAATCCTTATTCAGACCTATTTCGAAAATTAATTCCTCTAATTATTGATTATATTAAAAGGGATACTCAGCAAGGCAATGTTACCACTTTGTACTTATTGGACTACTCTAAAACCTTTGATATCATTGTGGCATAGGTGAAACCTTAAATTGAATACCGTGAAATCGTCCGGTGTGCAACTGCGTCATCTTCAAATCGTTCCTGGAATGAAGCCTACGTAGTATTACTATAAAAGCAGTTTTCCTGTAAATCCCATTAGATTTAAGGGTATGTTATTTCTCTCGTTTTTACAACAATTCTTCTTTTATCAAATGCTTGTCTTATCACATCATTAAATACACATAAATGACTCTTGAAGGGTTCGACGAAATTTAAGTCATCATCTAAGTACAGAAAAACTGCGGAGAATTGCGAAAGGAATTAAAATTTTATATCATTACTCTGTTATGATTATATTTTCATATCAGCTTTATATATTTTTATTTATTTTGGTAACCAATAAATTATTATTATTAATTGCAAGTACAAGTCTTAGTTATTTGTATTTTTCGACATTAAAAATCTATATGCTAATATATTGACGATGCGTTATTAATCGCCAAAGATTTTCTTCTCACCATTTATCAATTTAACTACCTGAATACCGAAAAGATAAATTTCAATATATTCAACGTGTGTTCATGGCCTCAATAACTTCCCGTATTTTAGTCTAATGAATAATCTTGTGGTAGTTTTTATAAAAGAAGTAGTGATCGATCATAGCTTGTATTTCTTTGATTTAAGAGTTATTTAAGATTTGAAATATGGCCACTGATAAATATAAGGAAACAACTTTTAAATATTATTGCTTATAATTATTAGATTTCAATACAAAAAAAATTGTTATTTGATTGAATAACGAGTTTAAGTTGAGGGACTAATAATAATTAATCAACTATAAAGTATGTAGTATTTTATGTAAATTTTCAACATGTCTTCATATTCTTGTTCTACTCATTCTGTTTTAATTGCTTTTCTTGTGATGGGGATAACAAGCTATCTTTCCATCTTTTTGGAAGTAGTATTTTCGGCTTCTTCTAGATGGTTGTTGCAACTTCTGGCAATCTTTGGTGGTTTACTCCTTTCCATTCGTGAAACTTGTTCGTTTCAGAATATCAAATTTCCTTGCATCTACTCTGATCCCATGATGTGTCTCCAGTGATTGTGCTCAAAATAGTCATTTCGACCAATATTATAGATGCTGACCGGGAAAGCAGCTTCATAGATGTGTCTCAGAGGGAAATTTCTCGATAATTTTCTGGGTATGACAATGTAACTTTCTTAAAAAGTGGAATAGTGATACTATTTCTCCAACTCTTTAGACATTGTACGTCCTATAGTAATTAAATATATATAATTAATTACTATAGGAGAGCTCCATGAGTTGTTCTGCTAGTTTTTCCCCTTCTCAGTTGAGCAACTCATTGGGGATACTGTTCAAACCTGGTGATTAGCCGTTTTTTTAGTTGTTTCATTTACAGCGTCATTTCTTCCATGTTCCACTCTTTCTAGTTCTTCGGTGGAGATAACATCACCTTTTCTTTCTGTACACAGAGTTTGAAATTGGCTGGCCCACTTGTCCACTGATATGGTATTTTGGTCTAGTGTTTATTTAGAGTTCATTTATCTCCCATTCCGTTGGTCTGAGCGTTTTCCAGATTCGTTTTTGGGTTCCTTTATCTCCCTTATTCTATTGTTTGCTCTATTTCTTGTATTTATGTAGTTGATGTAGTTTCTTGGTGTCTTGTTGTGAGCTTTCTTTTTTTCTTGGACTAGAAATTTTACCTCTGATGTGAATCAAAGTTTTTTGTTCCAATAAGAAGTATTATTATTGATGGTCTTTATGCCTAGTGCTTACGCTGCAGGATTTTTATGCTTGTTTATTTGGATTAATGGTTTTCTGATTATGATTTTTCCTAACATAAGATAGTAGTCCAATCTTATGTTGGCGAATTTTAAAGAGCTAACATCCAATATTTGCTCTGATCTGATTGCCATGTTTGTTATTTTATAATCCATTGCAGAGATTGTCCTTCCACTTTCTTGAAACGTAATTATTTGTCGAGATTTGTGTTTAAAATATCCTAAGTTCATTTTGGGAGCAACAATCAACCAACATCTCACCTCGTTCGTCTATTACATCTTCATTAAATGCGTTTTTGATCCTTGGTATGTTCTCTTTATCTATTCTTTCGTTCAGGTTGTTCGTTACTATAATGTTATCTTGGTGCAGTAGCGTTATTAACGATTGTAATTGTTTGCAAAAGACTTTATCTTCTTAAAATGACCTTTCAGTGTCTGGTGCTTAGATAAAAAAAAATTCTGTAATGGTGTCTCTGAATATACTTCGGACGTTGTTTTTTCATGTTTGAGTTTTCTCGAGTGGATTAGTATTTAATCATTGTACTGTATCTTGTACTTTATCTCAGTTATTGCACAAATGTCAATCTTGTGATGCTGTAATTGAAGAATATGTTCCTGACCTTCACACCAAATAACCTTACATCCCAGTCTCATCAATCCTATTCCTTTTACGGGGATATGGTGCCAACCTCATATTCAACACGTCCATTATATAAATTATCTTTATTGATTTCCCACGACCGTAAGATTTAACAAACTCCACCTGACATAAACATTGATTCTTCAACACTCACCTGAAGTTATTATTTATCAAGTTGGTTCAAGAAAAGTTACCAGAAAATCGATTTATTCCTTTTATGTGTGTAATAAATTGATTTGTATTAACTGATACTATATTTGAGGTGAATGTCTAAATTCCTAAACAGACTGAATTTACAACTTTTTGAATTGCTTTATTAATATAATAACATTTTATTTAGAAAACGTTTTAATTAACAATCACTTTGTAGCGACTAGTTACTTAGTAGTTTCTATTAAGTTTACGGTTATTTAAATTATTTTCTAAGATTAAGTTGTATCCTTGATGAGATTTATTCACTCTAGAGTAATGAAGATAAATAAAAAGAAAGGATAGAATGAAAGAAAATTCGATCTAGTAGAGAAAAAGCCGTCTGCTAATCCGCTTATCTACTCAAACCATCGAAAACATTAATCGAAACGCGAAAGGAACTAAAGACGCGGCACGCATATTCATAAGATAAGAAACCCGTACGATTTGCATAGTTCGTCACGCGCCTCGTCGACTACTCGGTAATTAAAAGAGACGCGCGCCGATTTCTTAAATATAAACTTCCCAACGGCAACCACACAACTGCATAGAATAAAAATTCAAACACCACTTCTACTACTATACTATATTTGTACTAGAAAAAAATGAATAATCGAGATCTAGATGGGGCTTAGACCGTTGACAGTTGGAAAGATTAATTGCTTTAACGCCTCGTCAACAATTAAGGCGGCGGTAGACGCGCCACTTTCTCACTCTATTAACCAGACACGAGCTTAATTCCTCCTCCGGTTAATTGGTGATGTAGATAACGCTTGCGTTGACACGATTATGTCAGTCTGGTTTCAATGGCGACATTAGTATTTAGTAAGGTTATCTTTACGATTGCTTCACGATTCATCAATAACTTCTGTTTACTAATCAAAAATGTATTTATTTTGTAAATACTAGGGTGTTAAGTTATGATTTTAAATGAAATTTTTTTATAAATCATTCTTCTTTTTATTTATAATGATTATCTGGTTTAATAAAAATGTACAACAATTTAGCCCTGAATAACAACTAAAAGTAAAACTAATATTAGATCTAAAACTAGAAATCGAGATGTAGGGCTAAATATCTCTATGTTTCTAATTCTAGGTCTAGTGTTAGTTCTAGTTTTAATTGTTATTCAGCGTTAGATCGTTGTATAATATTCATTGAACAAATTCTGACAGCTATCCACACCGTTGCATTCGGTCTATGTGGTTTTACATTTATACTAGTGATTCTGCGAAAAGCTGGATACCGGTTATCCGGCCATTATGGATATAATTTCTGGTACATTTCTGAAGTGATGTCCTACATTGTCACATTATTGCGATATTTCAATAAAAATGAAATTAATAAGAAAGCTGATAAGATATGTCAACTTATTTGGATACAAGATAAAAAATGAACTTTTTTGATGCTGATTTAACTAACGAAGCAACTCTAAAAAGAGGATACTTTAATTAATAATTGGCTAAATTAGCTAAATAAAAACTTCAAATATTGTTTTCTCAAAAACTAAAAGTTATTTTTCAAAACGCGTGGGTTCATTGGAAAGAGGGCACTTTTATTAACACTTTGTGAAATTTTCATACTCGTACTCCATGATTTAGATTTTATACGAATTTTTAAAACTTAATCGGCGAAAATTGCAAAATTCAGTCTTCTCAAGACATTTGCACGAGTCACGCATGCTCTTGCTTTTCTCGGCTTTAGTGTGTTTAATAGCAGTGGTTTAATTAAATTTTAGTTTACTACCTACGTGAACAATTTTCCTATCTGTGGGGGTGTGATCACAACTATGGAAACGCAAGGTTCGGGGGCTTCGGCCTCGGAATCCGACCAGGACCCGGACGGTGAGTTCGGACTCCCTAACNCTTTGTCCGATAAATCCATTCTAAATTTTCCTACCAACGCCTTGCAACACACGCTTATATCGACTCCATTACTCCACCCTCGCAACAACCCACCTCTTCTCTTCCAAAAACTCCTGGCCGTCAGAGAAGACTGAAGCAAGCCGCCGACTACAAAAATCACGGGCAGAAAGATCTTGGTCGGTAGCCCTATTCTCACCCCTTAACTTTTTTATTTTTGTTTTATACACATATAGATATTTTTATTGTTATTCTTATTTTTTTTATGTAGTGGGTACACAATAAAATTTGTTTTTCTTCTTCTTGCAAAATTCGAAAAAATTGTCGATCATTTTAAAAATTTATTTCTCAAAAACTAAAAGCGATTTTGCAAAATGGCTTGTTGTTTTAAAAAGACTATACTTTAATTAATAAATGGTGATATTTCCACAAGGATGCTTCAAGAAATTAATTTTATAGCGAATTTTGAAAATTATGGATGTAAATTGCAACATCGAAAATTTTATCAAAACTTCAAATATTGTTTTCTCAAAAACTAAAGGTTATTGTTCAAAACGGGTTGGTTCATTGGAAAGAGGACACTTTTATTAACACTTTGGGAAATTTATAAGAAATGGATTTTATACGAATTTTTAAAACTTAATCGACGAAAATTGCAAAATTCGAAAAAATTTTCGATCATTCAAAAATTTTTTTCTCAACAACTAAAAGCGATTTTTCAAAATGGCTTGTTGCATTACAAAGAGGATACTTTAATTAATACTTGGTGATATTTCCATAAGGATCCTTCAAGAAATTAATTTTATAACGAATTTTGAAAGTTATCGATGAAAATTGCAACACCGAAAATTTTATCAAAACTTTAAATATTGTTTTTCAAAAACTAAAAGGTATTTTTCAAAACGGGTTGGTTCATTGGAAAGAGGACACTTATTAACACTTTGGGAAATTTTCATACTTATATTCCAAGAAGTGGAGTTTATACGAATTTTTAAAACTTAATCGGCGAAAATTGCAGAAATTCGAAAATATTGTAGATCATTTCAAAAATTTATTTCTCAAAAACTAAAAACGATTTTTCAAAACGGCCTGTTGCATTAAAAAGAGGATACTTTAATTAATAATTGGTGATATTTCCACAAGGATCCTTCAAGTAATTAATTTTATAGCGAATTTTGAAAATTATCGATAAAAATTGCAACATCGAAAATTTTATCAAAACTTCAAATATTGTTTTCTCAAAAACTAGAAGTTATTTTTGAAAACGGGCTGGTTCATTGGAAAGAGGACACTTTTATTAACACTTTGGGAAATTTTCATACTCATATTCCAAGAAATGGATTTTATACGAATTTTTAAAACTTAATCGGCGAAAATTGCAAAATTCGAAAAAATTGTCGATTATTTCAAAAATTTATTTCTCAAGAACTAAAAGTGATTTTTCAAAACGGCTTGTTGCATTAAAAAGAGGATACTTTAATTAATAATTGGTGATATTTCCACAAGGATGCTTCAAGTAATTAATTTTATAACGAATTTTGAAACTTATCGATGAAAATTGCAAGATCGAAAATTTTATCAACACTTCAAATATTGTTTTCTCAAAAACTAAAGGTTATCGTTCAAAACGGGTTGATTCATTGGGAAGAGGACACTCTTATTAACACTTTAGGAAATTTTTATACTCATATTCCAAAAAGTGGATTTTACACGAATTTTTAAAACTGAATTGGTGAAAATTGCAAAATTAGAAAAAAATTTCGATCATTTCAAAAATTTTTTTCTCAAAAACTTAAAACGATTTTTCAAAATGGCTTGTTGCATTAAAAAGAGGATACTTTAATTAATAATTGGTGATATTTCCACAAGGATCCTTCAAGAAATTAATTTTATAGCGAATTTTGCAAATTATCGATGAAAATTGCAACATCGAAAATTTTATCAAAACTTCAAATATTGTTTTCTCAAAAACTAAAAGTTATTTTTCAAAACGGGTTGGTTCATTGGAAAGAGGACACTTTTATTAACACTTTGGGAAATTTTCATACTCATATTCCAAGAAATGGATTTTATACGAATTTTTAAAACTTAATCGGCGAAAATTGCAAAATTCGAAAAAATTGTAGATCATTTCAAAAATTTATTTCTCAAAAACTAAAAGCGATTTTTCAAAACGACTTGTTGCATTAAAAAGAGGATACTTTAGTTAATAATTGGTGATATTTCCACAACGATCCTTCAAGTAATTAATTTTATAGCGAATTTTGAAAATTATCGATGAAAATTGCAACATCGAAAATTTTATCAACACTTCAAATATTGTTTTCTCAAAAACTAAAAGTTATATTTCAAAACGTGTTGGTTCATTGAAAAGAGGACACTCTTAGTAATACTTTGGGAAATTTTCATACTCATATTCCAAGAAGTGGATTTTACACGAATTTTTAAAACTTAATCGGTGAAAATTGCAAAATTTCGATCACTTCAAAAATTTTTTTCTCAAAACCTTAAAACGATTTTTCAAAATGGCTTGTTGCATTAAAAAGAGGATACTTTAATTAATAATTGGTGATATTTCCACAAGGATCCTTCAAAAAATTTATTTTATAGCGAATTTTGAAAATAATCGATGAAAATTGCAACATCGAAAATTTTATCAAAACTTCAAATATTGTTTTCTCAAAAACTAAAAGTTATTTTTCAAAGGGGGTTGGTTCATTGGAAAGAGGACGCTTTGTGATATTTTCATACTGCTATTCCAAGAAGTGGATTTTATACGAATTTTTACTTAATTGAAAAATTCAAAAAAATTGTCGATTATTTCAAAAATTTATTTCTCAAGAACTGAAAGTTATTTTTCAAAACGGCTTTTTGCATTAAGAAGAGGATACTTTAATTAATAATCGAAAGTGATAACAGCGACAGTTCTCTTAGTAATGAATGTGATAATGAAATACAAGCGAAGAGAAGGAAATTAGAAAAGAAACTGCAACAAGAGATTTTATATATCGTATTGGGATTGTTACAATGAGGTTGCTAAAGACAAACCTGACATAAATAAAGTTGTGTTCAATGAAGAAAGTCCTATTGGGGTTGAACTTGTTTATTATCTGCAGTGTCCAACACCTAAAAGAGATACTAATTCCTGTAAATGGTGGAGTACTAAGTAATAGGTTTTTAATAAGATATTTGGTAACTATCCGATAACCGGTCGGATTTTAAAGAATGGCCGGATAGGCTGGATACCGGATAGTTGCCAAATATCCATTCCACCACTAATTTATACCAAGTAAGGTAGAATCTAAGAGGACGGGAAGTTTCGGGTTTATTAGTTTTATTTATTAGTACAAAAAAAAATTCTTTTTCGAACCTAATTAAAAAGAAAGAACAATAAAACCTTCGCAATGAACTTTAATACTTAAAAAAAAAGAAAAAANGGATACTTTAATTAATAATTGGTGATATTTCCACAAGGATCCTTCAAAAAATTAATTTTATAGCGAATTTTGAAAATAATCGATGAAAACGATGAAACATCGAAAATTTTATCAAAACTTCAAATATTGTTTTCTCAAAAACTAAAAGTTATTTTTCAAAGGGGGTTGGTTCATTGGAAAGAGGACACTTTGTGATATTTTCATACTGCTATTCCAAGAAGTGGATTTTATACGAATTTTTACTTAATTGAAGAATTCGAAAAAATTGTCGATTATTTCAAAAAGTTATTTCTTAAGAACTGAAAGTGATTTTTCAAAACGGCTTTTTGCATTAAAAAGAGGATATTTTAATTAATAATCGAAAGTGATAACAGCGACAGTTCTGTTAGTAATGAATGTGATGATGAAATACAAGCGAAGAGAAATAAACTAGACGAAACTGCAACAGGAGATTTTATATATTGTATTGGGATTGTTACAATGAGGTTGCTAAAGACAAACTTGATATAAATAAAGTTGTATACAATGAAAAAAGTCCTATTGGGGTTGAACTTGATTATTATCTGCAGTGTCCAACACCTAAAAGAGATACTAATTCCTGTAAATGGTGGAGTACTAAGTAATAGGTTTTTAATGAGATATTTGGTAACTATCCGATAACCGGTCGGATTTTAAAGAATGGCCGGATAGGCTGGATCCCGGATATGCGTTCCACCACTAATTTAAACCAAGTAAGGTAGAATCTAAGAGGACGGGAAGTTTCGGGTTTATTAGTTTTATTTATTAGTACAAAAAAAAATTCTTTTTCGAACCTAATTAAAAAGAAAGAACAATAAAACCTTCGCAATGAACTTTAATACTTAAAAAAAAAGAAAAAATAATCTTCAACGTTACTGTTCTTCTATAAATTAAAGCTTAACGTCCGGGACACCTTCCAACATCTTTTGATGTTTGTTTATTTTAGAGTCAGTTTTACGACAACATAAAACCACGCTATTATAAATTTAATAGAAAAGACTGCGCCTGTTGTTCTGTCTGAAAGGAACGCTGTAGTCGTATTCCTATCGGGAGTGTTTTAGGTGTGGAACGTGGAAGTTATTGCCATTTTAAAACAAATCGAAATTTTAGTTTCGATAAAGTTTTACGTTGTCGAATAGTTATAGGAAACGATTTTCCCCGTCCCATCCAAATGTATTCTTGTTGATGGCGAAACCGGCCCCTGTATAGAGAGGTCTTTTCAACGAAGAAGCCGTATTTGGAACTGAATTCTCTTCAGCGGTGCGCAAAAACGACGCGCTATAAAACGCTCTTCGCATACTCTTGAAGAAGAGAAACAACGAAGACGGTCGTTTCTTCGGGGAGAAGATTGTAATTTAGAGTCGATTCTCACGGTGGAAATTAATTATCGATGAATTCGTGGATTTTATTGAATGAGACAATTTTCTAACCGCAAGTGTGTTGTTTGTTTTGATATACATTCCGCAAGAGATAAGCTGGTAAATTGAATCTAATTTAACTTACCGCATTGAATACAAATTAGATATTAATGAAACGCAATTAAATCTACTACGTTACTCGTGCATAAACATGAAATTCTTTTTAATCTCACCCGTATAAATGAGTGGAAGATTATTTTGCGAGCTTCGTTCGAATTGGCATGTTATAGTCATGTCGTAATAAAAGACATATTCGTAAAATACGGCGACGTCGCACACGATGCTATCTGTTTAGCAATTCAATAAGAAACTTTAGATATGTCCATTTCGAATGAAAACGGGTCGATGTTCACGCGATCGAAACTCCCAAGAGTAAATTGAGATTTATTCGCATAATTTCCGGTTGGAGTTCGTAGATCATCCGCGTTTATTGGACCCGATCGATTTCAGGAAGACGTTTAAGTAGAGGATGTACATTGGAAACGCACCAGAAGTACTAGTACCTGTCTACACACGCGGCAGGAAACCACATAATACAATCGCATATTTCAATTTTAATCTCTACATCGCAGCTATTTTGGACCAACCAAAGTGTCCATCAGAGTTGGGTTATTTAAAGACGTTTACCTAATTTAACACTCATCCCCCCTTCGTCCTTGACTAGACCCCTCTACGTAAACAGAAATGTTTAAGTACTTCCTCAATTCTTTTTGCAAAATCTTAAACATCTTCCTCAAGATTAAAAATTTGTAGGATATACAAATTTGTAAAATGGGAATTTGTTGGTATAAGACGTTTTTTATTTTCAGTAACACTTCTTAAAAAGGATTTGAAATGGAATTCGCATCCTGTGTACGAACCAAAGGTGGATTTATCATCGATCGAACGTAATTGCCCCGTTTGACCCGCGCACTAAATCCACCATGTTTCTAAATATAGACTCGTCCGAGGACAACAGAGGCCACTAGATACCCGTATTTAGACGTCGGGGAAACCGTCGATTGATCGCGCCGAAGGAATAAGGACGAGGAACGCGGTGGGAAACTAAGATCTCAACTCCAAAATGTCTTTCCTCCAGGGCAGTAAACGGGGAAAGGTTAACGACATCAACAGTGATTTTAATGATATTCGACAATCTTCACCTTGTTTCTCTTCTCATTTTTCAATCCTCATTAGAATAACGAAAGGACCAACAAGAAAAAAAGGATGGAGAGAACGGTAAACGGAGATCAACTTGGAAGAGCATCTCCAAGGTCGTCTCCAGATGTTTGAATGAACCCACGCGTGACGACACGTGTTAATAATTTCATTTCATCGGGTTTCCTCTGTGGAGAAGGTAACTTCTAAGACAATCCTACGTAAAGGTAACGTTACATCGTTGTGATATTCTAAAGTGGGCTAACGATTCTCCCACGCTGTGAACATACTCAAGAGCAAAGTGTACCATTGTTTCCAATTTGAAGTAAATAAAAAAATGAATCAACTTGAAAGAGCATCTCCAAGGTCGTCTCTAAATGTTTGAATGAACCACGTGTGATAATAACTTTATTTCATCGGGCTTCCTCTGTGGAGAAGGTAACTTCTAGGATAATTTCGTAAAGGTAACATTACATTGGTAATGTTGTGATATTCAGAAAGTGGGGTAACGATTCTCCCACGTTATGAAGATGCTCAACAGCAAAGTGTACCATTGTTTCCAAGAATTTCAAATAAAAAATAAAATAAGTGTCAGAGCATGTTGAAAGATCTACATGCACCAATTCACCTGGAAATTTCCTTCTACTTTCCTTCAACACAACCTTTACAAAAAAATTGAGAATCTTCTTATGGCGCTTTAACAATTCTCTCGTGTATGTCTTTGATTGGTGTGCAAGTCGTTTATGCCATCCTTGTAAGGTATCTACAGTTACTTTTACATTTGTTCGGTATTCAATATTTACATGCTCAAATTTCATTCGATATAGCTTCCCATCTCTTAATGTTGTTGCAACAACTACGTTATCTCTAGTAAACTTACATATTTTTTCATCGGATGTTTAAGGATATGTTCAGTAAGTCCATGATGGAGCTTATTGACAGTGATGAATTTTGTAATAAAGTGGCTAATATTATTAGTAAGGAATTAAAAAGTATTAAAGAAAATGTAACACGACTTGAAGACGAAAACCGCTCTCTCAAGAAAAAAGTGGTGCAACTTGAGCAACCTGAAATAATGAAAATGTTGAAGAAAATATCTTGCAGATTTGTAAAAAAAATTAAATGTTGACCTTCTACGTTTATCGACAGATGTCATCGTGTTGGTGCGCGTAGTGGTTCTAAACTGCGCGGAATTATAGTGAAATTAATCAGCTATAATTAATGAAGATCTAACCAGGGAAAATTACGAGTTGTTGATGATGGCTAAAGAGAAATATAGTCGAAGAGAAGTTTGGTCACGCGATGGAAAAATTTTTGCTAGAGTTAACAATACTACAATTCATATTGGATCTATGATGGATATTGATGATGTTGATGTGAACTTTGGAAGTATAGTTCGTTTTTTTTCTATAATACTTGTCAATATACATTTTTTAGGGTTTTTGTTGGTATTATCTAGGGACCCTTATAAAATTTATGTTGTTTTCCTGATTTTTAGTAATATTTTCAGTAACTAAATAGTTGAGGTTAAAACGGTTAAAATACTAATAAATTTAATTAAAAAAAAATTAACTGAATGAAATAGAACAAAACAAATGGTAAATAAACACCCCAAAACATTTTTTATTCATCGTCTTCATCACTGAATTCATCTTTATTACCTTCTGATTCAGACTCTTCGAGGTTTATGATAAATGGAGGAAGATCCTTAAAGGAAGTATTACCCATATGAGTATGCCAGTCTTTTTCTATTAAGTTCTCAACGTGAGTTATGCAATTGTTCCATATTTCTGCTGTGCAATTTGACAAAGCAGTATGCCACACCTTAGTCACACGATTTTTCTCGTGGAAGGACATCGTTGAATCGTTGATATGCTTATTGTAATAAGTCTTGCAATAGGCCCAAACTGGTTCTATTGCATTATGTTGACAATAATACGGAGCAAGTCTCAACACTTCAATATTATGCTGCAGAAGAAGATCATCGACGACATACCTTTTTTTCTTTTGCTGCAAAAATGGCACAATCTTTTCCCAAAGTTGAGCTTTTGTTTCGCGTTCATTAACATTTACATTATGTTCAATTAAAAATTGTATTAAAACACTTTTCTTTGATGATCGTGTGGGTGTTTTTTCTTTGAGGACTGAATGATAGGGCGCATTATCCATTATCACAACATTTTTGCCAGATAAATTTTGTACTGCTGGAATTAGATTTTTATTGACCCAATTATAAAAGATTTGGAAATTCATCGTCTTGTGATAATCTTTATCAGTATTCTTACTATTAAAAACTAATAAGCAATTTTCTAAAAAGCCACCNAAAAAAGAAAAATTTTTAGCTTCCTAGATTAAATTAAAACGAAGACTTTCTAAATCAATCTCAAACCATTTAACATCTGTTTTATACCAAGCAAAAAGTGATGGAATGAGGAGGATTGGTTCGTTTCTAGATTTCCTCGCGTTTCCATTTAGGGAAAACGCCAAAGAAGAAGTCATTCCGCTTCACGTTTATTTGACTTTTGAACAGACGGTCTTTATTTGTTGCGTCTAAAGGAAGCAATCGTAGAATCGTGTTGTTCCATCGAACGTGGGTGAGAACACATGTTCGGGCCGAACGCCGCGTTTACATTGTCGCGTCCGAAAGATGAAAAGGAATGGCCGCAACGTAAACAACCTCCTTTTCTTTCCCTTTCGTTCAAATGTTTACCTTTCTGCCCTTCTTACACGTCATCTTTGGATTATGACGTTTTCGGTCTCTTTTATGACACGCATAGGTAACTTTTTAACACAACGAGCTAAAACTAAAAATACCAAAGGAATAGTTGCGGTTTGTTTAACCCTTTGTGACCCGACGGTACTTTAAAGTACCGGTAGATTTAAACACTCATTTTAAAAAGAAGCATTATTAAAGCATTGAGCTTTAATTTAAAATAAATCTCATTGCTTAATTTTGATAAATACGGCTTCCAGGAACTTTTAAATTAGCATCCTTTTTGACACTTTTAGATTATACGAACATGTAAGTTTTGTTGTTTCAACAATTTTTATCTTAATATTTTTCCAATCCAACCCATCAATTATTATACATTATTTTAAAGAGAAAGCTTTGAGCTTTAATTTAGAATAAGTCTCATACCTTAATTTCAATAAATACGGCTTCCAGGAATTTTTAAATTAGCATTTTTTTTGACACTTTTAGGTTATAGGAAAATGTAAGTTTTGTTTCAACATTTTTTTTTTAAATATTTTTCCAATCCAACCCATCAATTATTATACATCATTTTAAAGAGAAAGCTTTGAGCTTTAATTTAGAATAAGTCTCATTCCTTAACTTTGATAAATACGGCTTCCAGGAAATTTTAAATTAGCATCTTTTTTGACATTTTTAGGTTATACGAAAATGTTAGTTTTAACTCAATAGTCTTTTTCTCGATATTATTCTAATTCAATCCAACGATTATTATACAGCGATTTAAACAGAAAGCTTTAAGCTTCAATTTAAAATAAGTTTCATTTCTTAATTTCAATAAATACAGCTTTCAGGAATTTTTAAATTAGCATCTTTTTTGACACTTTTAGGTTATACGAAAATGTAAGTTTTGTTTCAACATTATTTTTCTCAATATTTTTCCCATCTAACCCAACAATTATTATACATCAATTTAAAGGGAAAGCTTTGAGCTTTAATTTAGAATAAGTCACATTCCTTAATTTCAATAAATACGGCTTACAGGAATTTTTAAATAAGCATCTTTTTTGATACCTTTATGTTATACGAAAATGTAAGTTTTGTTTCAATATTTTTTTTCTTAATATTTTTCCAATCCAACCCATCAATTATTATACATTATTTTAAAGAGAAAGCTTTGAGCTTTAATTTAGGATAAGTCTCATTCCTTAATTTTGATAAATACGGCTTCCAGGAATTTTTAAATTAGCATCTTTTTTGACACTTTTAGGTTATATGAAAATGCAAGTTTTGTTTCAACATTTTTTTTTTCAATACTTTTCCCATCTAACCCAACAATTATTATACATCATTTTAAAGAGAAAGCTTTGAACTTTAATTTAGAATATGTTTCACTCCTTAATTTCAATAAAGACGGCTCCCAGGAATTTTTAAATTAGCATCTTTTTTGACACTTTTAGGTTATACGAAAATGTAAGTTTTGTTTCAACATTTTTTTTCTCAATATTTTTCCCATCCAACCCAACAATTATTATACATCATTTTAAAGAGAAAGCTTTGAGCTTTAATTTAGAATAAGTCGTTTCATTCCTTAATTTCAATAAATACGGCTTCCAGGAATTTTAAAATTAGCATCTTTTTTGACACTTTTAGGTTATACGAAAATGTAAGTTTTGTTTCAACATTTCTTTTCTCAATATTTTTCCCATCCAACCCAACAATTATTATACATCATTTTAAAGAGAAAGCTTTAAGCTTTAATTTAGAATAAATCACATTCCTTAATTTCGATAAATACGGCTTCCAGGAACTTTTAAATTAGCATCTTTTTTGACACTTTTAGGTTATACAAAAATGTTAGTTTTAACACAATACTCTTTTTCTCAATATTATTCTAATTCAACCCAACGATTATTATACAGCGATTTAAACAGTAAGCTTTAAGCTTCAATTTAAAATAGTTTCATTTCTTAATTTCAATAAATACAGTTTTCAGGAATTTTTAAATTAGCGTCTTTTTTGACACTTAGATTATGCGAAAATGTTAGTTTTTGCTCAATATATTTTTTCTCAATATTCTATCAGATTTTCGTCGTTCTGTAGCTACAGGTCTGATGAATAAATATTCAAATTGACTGCGTCCACGAAAATGTCGTAGTGCAAGTTCAAAAGAAAGAGGAAGTTGTAAATACTGTTCTGCCAAAGCTTATTTATGTTGTAATGAAAGAAAGATCTGTTTTTCTGAATATCATAATGTGATTTAGCTAAAATTTTTATATTGGCAATAAAAGTTTTTGTTTACTGCAACATCACTAAAATATATTTTAATGCCTGATGGTATTCTCAAATACAAGGAATGGTGGGATTGCAAATTTTGCTANCTTCCAGGAATTTTTAAATTAGCATCTTTTTTGACACTTTTAGGTTATACGAAAATGTAAGTTTTGTTTCAACATTTTTTTTCTCAATATTTTTCCCATCCAACCCAACAATTAGTATACATCATTTTAAAGAGAAAGCTTTGAGCTTTAATTTAGAATAAGTCACATTCCGTCATTTCGATAAATACGGCTTCAATTAATTGTTAAATTAGCATCTTTTTTGACACTTTTAAGTTATACGAAAATGTTAGTTTTAACTCAATACTCTTTTTCTCAATATTATTCTAATTCAACCCAACGATTATTATACAGCGATTTAAACAGAAAGCTTTAAGCTTCAATTTAAAATAGTTTCATTTCTTAATTTCAATAAATACAGTTTTCAGGAATTTTTAAATTAGCGTCTTTTTTGACAGTTAGATTATGCGAAAATGTTAGTTTTTGCTCAATATATTTTTTCTCAATATTCTATCAGATTTTCGTCGTTCTGTAGCTACAGGTCTGATAAATAAATATTCAAATTGACTGCGTCCACGAAAATGTCGTAGTGCAAGTTCAAAAGAAAGAGGAAGTTGTAAATACTGTTCTGCCAAAGCTTATTTATGTTGTAATGAAAGAAAGATCTGTTTTTCTGAATATCATAATGTGATTTAGCTAAAATTTTTATATTGGCAATAAAAGTTTTTGTTTACTGCAACATCACTAAAATATATTTTAATGCCTGATGGTATTCCCAAATACAAGGAATGGTGGGATTGCAAATTTTGCTAAAATTGATTCCAAAGGCCTTTCCTGCGTGTATTTTGACAGTGTTTTAATTCCGTTACAAAGTTTCAAAATTTTTGACTTCTTGGGACACAAAGGGTTAATTAACAATTGAGCAAACTGACGCAACCGTAAATCTTGCAGCTGTAGAAGATAAAAAACTAAAACACAAGGTACGGGAATTGCCACCGTCGTTGTTGAATGGATAATTACGACCGGAGGCGAAAATAGAGAGCTGTTTAATTGGCCTGAGACTTTGAAAGCGACAGCTTCCAGACTGCGGGACGACGAAGGTTCCAGATGTGGTGAACCGATCGGAGTCTAATGGACTCGTTGGCACTTGTTATTGCACCATAACGAACATCTCCAACCGATTTAGAATACATAAATAGAAGACAAACAAAAAGAATCTAACCAAAACAATGTTATTTCATTAGATTCCTTTTATCGCACTTTGAAACCGCATTCCGTGCCATTTTCAAGCTATGTTTGCATAGAGACGAGATTCTTGAGCACCAACTAACTATATGGCGAAACGTTTAAATTTGAAGCGATCGAGATGGCAGTCGATAACATGACCGACAATTAAACTCCGCTACTAAGAGACTTCTACGCCGATAAATGGTCTTATCGTGGAAATTATATAGTCACCACGGGTAAATTCACCGTGCTGCGCGAAGCCCGAGTAATAAATTAAATGGTTTCGATAGGATCTCGATGGACGATCGACATCCTATCGTGTGTCACAATGTTGAAATCGCCTATGGGTGCTTTTAAACTCGTAACACCGTTCAGGTGTGGTCAAACGATAAAGATCTTGGTCTTCTTAGAATTACTATAAAGAAGTATTTAAAAATTTGTAACTAACTTGAAGTAAATATCAACACAATTTATTTTTTATGTTCATAGGACAGTATTTTTTTACAAGAGGACATCCGTAGCCATTAAAGGAGACAGCTCTTAACGCCATTAAGCGCCGTTCGGTGTGCGCTTCACTTTTATATGGCCCATAAATCAAGTGGCACCCCCCTTATAACGGTTGTTATATCTACCCCACGCACCATGCTTTAGCATCAACACACAACTCCTGGGAACGAACCCTTCTCAGTTTCCCTCACCAATAGGCCGAGTCATTATCATAAATTGCTTTCTAGAATCGAACGATTTGTGCGTTTAATAAAAAAAATCAACGAGTAACAGACGTCAGGCGAAACCAACCACCCTACTCAAGAACAAAAAGGGGGAAACTAAGCATTAAGGGGTAAAAATATTCTATACTATAGGTAATCGGAAACAGACGTTTCCGTCGACGCAATAATTTCACGGGAAATTGATTTGGGTTGAGCTCTTGAGTATTGACTCGTTGAATTACGTACACAATGAAGCAATAATAGGATTGTTATTAAACAAATCCGTGACGGGCATTGAAGGTTGCACGTCGACCTGATCAGGTTTGCTTTCGAAAGGGATTTTATTGTGTTCGGGTTGTTTGTTTTCGAAAACAACGAAAATCGAAACAACCATACGACAATTCACATTATTATAGATCAAAATTGCTTTTAATATTTCATATTTTAAAACTTGGCTATTATGAAGTGGATTAATTACAATCGAGATGGCTTTTATACATTTAATTTATATGCAAATAAGTTAAATCAGGGCCCATAAAATGAACTATTAAAGGCAGATTAGCCGATGGGGGCAATACATAAAACGAACTAGAAAATTGTGTTAACCCAATATTTCCGATCAACTAATATTTACGATGAACGAAATATCTATGGAAATAAATTCTTGGGATTTTGCCAAACTTTTAGTTTACGTTCGGGAATTTGATACACCGCCAAGTATTGAAACCGATAAAATAAATAAATAAGAAAAACATACAATTCTCAGCAATGTTTTTTCCACAAAATAAGTAGGAAAAAAAAGGATTTTAAGAAAGCAAAATAACTTACCGAAATAATAAACAGCCACGGGGTTTTCTTCGTTGTTTTCGACCTGGTAAAGGTTAAGACGTCTTGAACGCAGACTGTAAATATTTAGAAAACGTGTGTATGAGAATCGGAAAAACACGTGATACGCGAATAACGTTAAAGCGTACGACTTGTTCGCGCAACGGTCGTGCGCTTACTGAAGAAACCGCCGACTGCAACTACAAACTGGCGTGCGGGACCAGTCGGGTCGGCTTTTAGAGCAGGAAGGAAAAGCTGGCCCGAAGCCTCCTGCTATGATGGATGGGGGACGAATTTCGGTCTATATCCCAGGTAGGTTTTACGATCAGGTATTGGATGTATAGGAAGAACCATCAATTTTAATATAACCTTCATTTTCCAATTTATTTAAGTTTTCAATTAAAAAAAATCATCTTTTTCAAACTTCCTTCAGATTTTCATATCTCTTTTAGTCTGATTGATTTGCATAGTTAAGGTGACATAAAAAAGTTACCTGAAACAAATAAATCAATTTAGAAAATATGATGAGAAATTATTAGTGATTTTCATGACACTCAATGTGTTAACTTTCAGTTATTGGCGTTGCACTCGTAGGTCATCACACTCAAATCCTTAACCCATTAATAGAAAATGGGATAGAGCAATATTTGAAATTTCAATGTATCGCACAGTTTTCAATAAGTCAATAACCTTAAGTATGTGTCATGTGCATGTTTTGCAACCTGTGCGTTATTCCTTAATTCAACGAATGATTGTTTATGTTATTAGTGATGAATTGTAAAAAAGTATATCGTAAAAGCTATATTAGCAGAAAATCATAAAAAAGCAAAGAAGTTAATTGAAATATGGACAGAAGAAATTGAAAAGATGGGCCTAGAATNAAATTTTTCGACTATTAATTTTTTTAAATTTGAAACCCATGTCTCGAATTACTGTATATAATAAACTTCGTGAACCAGTGAATTCGAGTTCTCTTTTTGCAAAATATAACAGTTCATTTAGATTAAAATGCTTCCCTCTAATCAAATTTTGAAAAATTTCAGCTGCAAGAAGCTGTTCTCTTAAATAATAATTGTTGAACCATATCCCTTTTGTTTTTCTTTCGGTTTGTGCATTTTGCAAATTTTCTTTATTACGGTATATATTGTAAATAACAGTTTTAGTAACCTGATAAATAATTTTGAATTAAGGAAAACGAATTTGTTGAAATACTAAAATACATTAAATATTTTACAAACACGAATGATTAGTTCTTGTTCTGAGATATCAGGCTTCAAATCTGTAAGTTCCAATTTGCACCTTAGTGCTCGTTTTAGTTCGACTCCCAATAAATTGCGTTTTTTTCTTGCGTTCATTTTACTTTAATTTTAAATTACTTAATTTTTTGAATAATGAATTTTCAAACAAATGTCAATTATGACATATTTATTTCAAAACATGATAAAACAAAACTCCCTGTTAATTTTGCCAACTTTACAACAATTTGACAGGTATCATAGAAAAAAAAACGAACTATAAGATTAAAAATGTAAAATAGGACTCTACCTTTTCTGTTTATGTTGGAAAAGAAAAACTTTCTTTTATATCCTTTTTTTTTATTCTTTTTGTTTATATTGTTTTGATTTATTGTCTTGTTTTTTTGATATATTTATATTTATTTCTGTCTTGTTGGTCTTCACGATAGATTGACATGTTGACTGCCAGACTTCCACATAATTCACGCAAAAACAATAAATTTATACTGTTTCCACAAAATCTCGGCAGTATTGTAGCATATTGTATGTTTAATTTTGTATTTAATGCGTATCTGCAATGAGCGAGATTGGCATTTGATTCTTGTTTTTTTTTTTCTTATCGATTACTATTATTTTTGTATAATTATTGACGCGACATTTTTCTTGGGGGACTTTAACATAGTTGCATCTAACTCTGCAAGTGCTGCTTATTATAATTTTTGTGCACTGTTGGAAGTGTTTAGTTTAAAGCAATATATTGATGAGCCCACTAGAATTAACCTTCGTACAAGTACGCTAATTGATTTTGTGATTCCGGATGACGGTGCTCCTGTTGTGGCTTCTGGTGCGGTGCGGTTCATGACATTTCTGATCATCTCGTTTTTTGTACAATTTCTTTGACAAATTACCTCCCGTCGCAAGAACTTTCCGCAGTTTTAGAAACATTGATAATAAATTGTTTTTGTCCGATTTAAGAAAAGTTCAGTGGCACCCATCTTTGATTTCAATGATATTGATGACAAACTGAATTTTCTAAATAATAATATTGTAAATTTATTTGATCGACATGCGCCCGCACACGATTACAAAAAAAAACATCTTGGCTAACAGATAATGTGAAACTTTTGATGGATTTAAGGGGCAAAGCACTTCATAAATTTAAACACACAAACAGTTTACATGATTGGGACTATTACAAAATGTTGCGTAATTATACTACAGGTGCAATAAAGAGAGAAAAGAGCTTATGTAGACATCTCGGCAAAGAGTAAAAATAAAAAGCAATTATGGTCAAGTTTAAAGAAGTAGGGTGTCCATTATAACAAAAGTAGGGAGATTCCTTTTTCACTTTCTGATGCTGATGAAATCAACAACTACTTTTGACCTTTTAAATTTTTATAGTTACAATGTTAAAGATTCTGTGGATGTGTTTGAATTTAATACGGTGACTGAGGAGGAAGTAGGAGATGCCTTAAGCGCTATTTCTTCCAATGCTCAGGGAGCTGATCAGCTTTCTTTATCTATGATAAACATATGTTCTCCCTTGATCATACATTTCATCAGACACATTTTTAATTTTTGTATAACTGAACATGTTTTTCCATCTTGCTGGAAAGAGTCGATCATTTTACCTATCGCTAAAGCAAGTAATCCTAATGCGGTGTCGGATTTAAGACCGATTAGTATTTTGCCGGTGCTTTCGAAGGCATTTGAAAAATTTTAAGGATGGAGCTTTAAATTTTAAGGATTTTAAGAAAATATATTCCTTATGCTTTTACCTCTTTGATTATCAATTTTTTTTAATTTTCTTCATATTTCTCTGTATCTTGAACTGGTTTCCTTTCTTCTCCTGTTACTACATCAAAAACATAATTCGTTTTTAATTGAATTGTTGTTTGGAACTTCCACAAACTCGTACACCTCTGGTGATTTCTTTAGGCTCATAACCTGTCAGAAGTGGTGGTCGTAACCTTTTATTTAAAAAAAAAAGCGTTTATTATTATTTATATTGAAAACAATACTATTTGCTATACTTTTTGGTTGCTAATAAGTGAAGAAAAAAAGAAAAATTTTTAGCTTCCTAGATTAAATTAAAACGAAGACTTTCTAAATCAATCTCAAACCATTTAACATCTGTTTTATACCAAGCAAAAAGTGATGGAATGAGGAGGATTGGTTCGTTTCTAGATTTCCTCGCGTTTCCATTTAGGGAAAACGCCAAAGAAGAAGTCATTCCGCTTCACGTTTATTTGACTTTTGAACAGACGGTCTTTATTTGTTGCGTCTAAAGGAAGCAATCGTAGAATCGTGTTGTTCCATCGAACGTGGGTGAGAACACATGTTCGGGCCGAACGCCGCGTTTACATTGTCGCGTCCGAAAGATGAAAAGGAATGGCCGCAACGTAAACAACCTCCTTTTCTTTCCCTTTCGTTCAAATGTTTACCTTTCTGCCCTTCTTACACGTCATCTTTGGATTATGACGTTTTCGGTCTCTTTTATGACACGCATAGGTAACTTTTTAACACAACGAGCTAAAACTAAAAATACCAAAGGAATAGTTGCGGTTTGTTTAACCCTTTGTGACCCGACGGTATTTTAAAGTACCGGTAGATTTAAACACTCATTTTAAAAAGAAGCATTATTAAAGCATTGAGNTTATTCCTTAATTCAACGAATGATTGTTTATGTTATTAGTGATGAATTGTAAAAAAGTATATCGTAAAAGCTATATTAGCAGAAAATCATAAAAAGGCAAAGAAGTTAATTGAAATATGGACAGAAGAAATTGAAAAGTTGGGCCTAAAATTGAACGTAAATAAATGTAAAATCGTGATAAGGGCAGTATAATATTACAAGAATAAGGAAAGCAAACAACGTATGTATATCATACTCCAAATAGAACAATAATTTGGGAAGAGGGACATAGATAAAAAGATACAATTGAAAGTGTACAACTCGGTGGCAATCCCAATATTAACATATACCAGTGAGTCATGGACACTCCAAGATAAACAAGAAGGAAAGATCATGGCAATGAAAATGAAGTTTTTACGGAAAATAGCGGGATAGGATAAGAAATGAGCAAATAAGACTGGGAGTGGAACAAGAAGAGACAATCGGCAAAATAGAGAGAAAGCAACCAAACTTGTACGCCTACATAATTAGAATGGAGCATAACACAATAGTAAAAAAGGTATTTGAAGCAAAGAATAAGGATAAGAGAAAGAGGAAAAAGTGGGAGGAAAGAATAGCAGATGGTGGGAACAAGAGAGGAAAGACTCTAGCAGATATAAGGGAATTAGCCAGGAACCGGAGAGAATGGAAAAGGTGGATGGAGGAATAGGAAAAAGATTTATCCGCCGCCATTAAGCAAAAGGATCAAGAGAAGAAGAAAGTAGGCGGACCACCAACCTTACACCGCGACCCTAAGCATCTATTGCACCCCGATAGACAACATTATCTAATATCAACAATATCCCCATGGATATTAGAAACGTTCCAACCCTGTTATCTTTTAAAACTTGTCTTACACATTTCTTCTTCTCCCGTCAAATTGCGATCTTATAATAATCTACTTCCTGTTCTTCTGAGCTTCTTCTTTTCTACTTTCTTTCCTATGTTCCTTATTCACCTTCTTTCTCTTCTGCTTTGTTACTCTGTGCATTTCTTACACTTTTCTTCTCTCCTTTTTGATGTTTTTTTTTTGTTTATTATCACTACCGCTAATATAAGATAATTATAATAGTGTACAATTTTCCTTTGTTTTTTTTTCTTTTATGGCAAAAAAATTTGGTTATTATTATTATTATCAAATTTCACCCCGTGCAAATGTCCATGAGAACATAAACCCTATGTTATTAGTGATGAATTGTAAAAAAGTATATCGTAAAAGCTAAAATAAAAGATTGAAAATGATATAATTTCCAAGTTAAAAACCTATGAGAGATAACGTTACAATATGACGATCTAGCCAGATGCTGAAAAGGTATTTAATAACTATTTAAATCAATTTTAATATAACCTTCATTTAAGACGCTAAAGCTTACTAAAAAGCTACCCCCTGGCTTACTCCCCTGCTTAGAGATGGTCTTTACAGCAAATACAAAAAGTCTAAAACTGAACTAGCACTTAATGAATATAAATCTTTTAGAATACATGTTGCACGCGCAATAGAGACCGAGCAGAAGACGTACTATGAAACATCTTTTAAAAATAAAAGTTTGTTACCAAATCAAAAGAGCGGGTACTTCCACAACATTTGAATGAGGTTGAAGGCATTAATGATAATTTTTTACAAGCTGCTGAAAACTCAATGATCGCTGATCCAGACTTAGTTCAGGCTTATACTACTACGAAAAAGTCTACCTTTAATGAATTGTTTGCTTTTGTGCTTGTCTCGGAGCACATTGTAGTGGGCCATTTGTTAAGTATCAAGTCTGGCAGTGTGGGATATGATGAACTCTCGGTTGTGATGATACATTACTGTTGTCCTTTCATCATTCCTTACATCACACAAATTATTAATACTTGCTTATCGAGGTCAATCTTTCCAAAATGTTGGAAGAAATCTTTGGTAACACCTTTGCCAAAGATTAAAAATCCTATGACGTTATCGAACCTGCGACCAATTAGTATTTTACCTGTTATGTCTAAAGTATTAGAAAAAATTATGAATGATCAAATTCGGGAATTTGTCGATAATCTTAATATTTTGCCTAGGACACAGTCTGGATTTCGTGCTAACTACAGTTGCGATACAGCATTTACGCATATAGTTGATGACATATTGTGGCAGATCAAAATAGCCTTACTGGATTAGTTCTGCTAGCTTTCCATGCTGTCAATCATAGGATGTTATCAACTATCTTATCCTTTATTGGGTTCAATGATTCTGCTGTGAGCATGATTGATAGTTAGTCGGAGATCTGAACTACGAGGTTTGAAGTCAGGACTGCCGCAGGGTCCTCTCTTAGGGCCTCTACTGTTTTGTATCTACACTTCTAATTTTTCGACAGTGTTGAAATATTCAGAGTCACATTTTTATGCGGACGATTCCCAAATCTATCTATCACCTCGAAATATTACAGAAGCTTCATAATTCCAAGGCATTTGTCCTAACTCTAATTAAATAAAACAAGCTGAGAAGCTAAAAATATTTGGGTTTTCTTGTATGGTTTATTTTTGTTTGACCTGCATAAAATTAAAGTCGTCGACACAGAATATTATTAAGAACGCAAGCCCACAACGCTGCGTCTCCTTGATCGCACTAAATACTTTGTGGTGCGTAAACCCTTCGCGACAGATTTGAAAAGTTTTGGAGAGGTAGAACGAGCATTGATGACTTTATTCAATCAGTCGATTTACAGTTTAAGCCTAAGTAGTGAAGTTAAAGACAGGTTTTCATGTAAATAAACACTGACATAAATTTGATCAATAGTATTTTTCATAATGGACCGATTTTTGAACACTAATAAACGTAATTGTGCAGAAGAAGAAAGGTAGTTTTACTTGAATGACGAAGAAACCGCAATGCCTATTGTATATAAATGTTTGGCAATGGAGTATATGCTTCCAACTTCCAAGTAAATAAAGAGCCAGAAGTTAACATAAAAAATATATTTTTTTTAAAACTGCATTTATACTAATCTACGCTTTAAACGAAATGTAAGGTGCTTCATACTATCGTAAAAGAACTTATTCCACTGGCTGCTGTAGATGTGGTAATCACGGAACATCAAAGCAATGATAATATGTTCGTCGTGTGATCTTGTTTTGATGCCGGAGTCTCCGTTGATTGCAAGTGCTTAGGGAAATGGACGATTCTTGTTTACACTAAGTCTGTTAGGAATTGTGCTCAGAAATGTTGCGATACAACGATTCACAGTATCTAGAGACAGAACGTGGATAAAGCGTAGATTCATTTCTTTATTAGCTGTAACCACGCTTATTGAGTGGTACACAGGAAAGATAGTGAATTTTCTTGTAAAATGTTCATATTGCAAAATTTACAAACGTTGGATATAATGAATGGAAAGCAAGCCACGAAGATCAGTGCTGTGCTAATTATGAGGAATCTACTGCAGACTCGACTATGTGGAAAAAGTGTGAAGGCATTGGTGATTGCAATAAACTAATAGGAAAATTGATTGATATGTTAACCATGCAGCTCAAATTTTGTTGTCCTTAAAGAAGAATCATTCAAAGATGAAGAATATTTTAAAAAGACACACCTTTTGAAGTCAACAGACAAAATATCTACTTTCACAAAACGACAAGCTATAGAGAGAAAATGACTATAGACTATGTGTGCAAAGATTGTTTTTTTAATATTACATTAATTTCTTATGACAAACGAATCTCCAGTCAGTATTGTCTTCGTTGAGACCATTGATTACAGTTGGAATGTAGCATGTCCGTGGTCGTCCAGAACATTTTTTGTTGACGTTCTGGACGGTTCCATCTGCTTCAAATTAATCTCTAATGCGAGCAATGATCCGTCGCGTTTGTGGCGGTTTTGCGAATTTCCTTCTGAATCGTCTTTGCACTTCAATTGCATTTTCGGTCTTCCAATAACATTTCAGGACAAACTTCCTGTCTTCCAAACTAAGTTAATTTCCTATCATGTTGTGATTAATTAATTACACCTGCAGCGACAGTTAAAATGTGAGTACATTATTTTGAGACACCTGTATATCTGAGAAGGACTTATGACAGCTAATTATCCGATTTAAAAATGTTTTCAAATTGAAAATTTCGATAAGTTTCCTTGAATTCAAGATCCATTTAATTCCAAAACATTTTATCCATTACCCCATATTTTATAATAAGTCATTTTATTGATTTTTTATTTCAACGAATGCCAAATCCATAGTATGTAAATAACTCATCGATAAGTATAACAGTTAATTATACTTTATCTTTAAGAGTTTTGATGAATTTTTTAAAGTACGCATATTTGTTTTTGAACGTGGTCTATGTTTTGAAATCTTCATTCTGTATATAATTTGCATATCTCTTCTGATGCAATGCTTTAAATAATGTATATAACTGTATATAATTTGCTGAAACATTTCAATAATTGCATCAACTCATCAATTTGAATTCTGCATATATGTCTTATTTTCTGCGTGATCTGAAATCCAATCAATGGAACTCCGAATAATCGCATAGTAAAAATTAGATGAAAACTTCTTAACAGGTGTATTGATGTTTTCAAGGCCAATTGAAAACAATTTACATTTATATTCAGTTAAAGTCGCCTGGCATTTAATCTTGGCTTAATAAAAAAAACAGATATCACCATAATTACAGATTTTCTTAACATAAGTACCCATTAACTTACACGGCACTTAATAAACTGTTATTAGAACATACAAGGTTAACAAAACGCAAGAACAAAAAAATAATAAGTCGTCGTCTGAACAATGATGAACACAGTAATGACACATTAACCCATAACACCGGTATATACCGATTTCTAACTTTAAAATTAAGAGTGTGTGTTGTGGGTATTTTGTACTTTAGCTTAACATCAGGGTTTCTATTGCCGAATACAGTGTGTTAATTAATTATCGTACCCGATGTCATTATTGCAAGTATGCAACCAATATCACAGTATTGGTACTATACACAAATCGTGTAGTTGGTTGCATACTTGCAATGATGACCTCGGGTACGATAATTAATTAACACACTGTATAAACGCAAGGCAAGCGGCTGGTTTTGTTAAAAATGTTATTATTTACATTGTTTGGTCGTTAAACATACGATATTCAACCGTATGGATATCATAAAGAAAAGTACTCTACCCCCACTCATTCATATAGACATTTCTTGTACGTTTCCTAATATATTTCAATATGCGCATTAAAAAAATTAATTTTCCTTACATCTTTAATTATTTAAACAGAATTTAGAAACGTGGCATTGAACAAGAAATCCAAGTTTTCGATATCGCCATTCTTGGTAAAATAAATTTCCTGGCATTTATAAAATAATAAAAGTAATTATAATCAATTTCATATGACGTGGACAGCTTCGGAAATTTCTCATTTTTTGCGAAACGTGATAGAACAAAAGATACTTATTCAATAGTCTATATTATTTCTAATGCTAACTTATGGCTTCTTATTTGAATCAATCATCGCCGTTGGCACATTAAAGGTAATTGCACAACAAATCGGGGAGGAACAAAAAGGACCCTCCGGCTTCGTCTTTCTCTTCAAGTATTCTTTTTATAGATCCCCATAATAACGGCGGACGACTAATGGTGCGAGTTGCGGCGCCAACTTGGACGCCAAGCGACGCTCAAAACGTCCTTTTTTTGCGTCTCGTTCCACGTGACTGAGGACCGATGGCACTACACCGTTGACCAAAAGGCATACCGTGGAAAATTGGATATGTGCAGACAAACCATCTGAAAATGACACTGAATGATGATACTTCTATCCACTAGCAATGATTATTATTTTCTAGAGACATATTTGTCTCTAAAATTTTGCAACATTATTGCATTGCATATTTTCATTGAGATGATTATCTAAAAGTTCATTGCCTCGGCAATGACTTGAAAACGTCAGCACCATATAAACTTCCTCGGTCTATTGCCTTATTAAAATAACTGACGCGGATCGCGACCGTCCGAGCCAAAGCCAGCAGAGAACGAATCGAAGCCATCCATTTATAACGCGGCCATTAGAGTCGCTTCAGCCTTGATTTATTAGGGCAATTTAAATCTAATCAAGCTGATGAAAGCCCAGAAAGCCAAAAGCTGCACTCGACCGCACTCCTAACTCTATTCCATTAATATTTGTCTAGTAAAAAACATGACAATTACCATTACCAAGCCTTTCGCGTTCCTCCTCCCGGTTTGCTTCTCCTCCACATTGGTAATAATTTAACACCGAATCAGGAATGGGGGTGTTTTATTTATGTGGCGGTCCATAAATACACCTTCCCTTCGTATTCATAAGGATTCCTCGTGTATATCTTTACGGGAGGATCGTTATGAATCTCGCACCTTTATTCCGAGCGGGAGGAAGGGATAAATAATAGACTTTAAAAAAAGAAACGATGGTAAAAGCGGCCTCTTTCATGCCGTATTATATTACTTGAACGCCTACACGTTACAATAAGTATGCCGGTGCATCGCAAATCGCGCGAGATTATACTCTGTAGATGCAGGGTTGGATTTTGATAAAATTACTATCATCAAAAGAAAATAAATAAAATATAATATAATAAATATATAAAAATAAATCAAGAAAATATCAACAAACCCTACTTAAAAGGAGGTGTTAAAAAAAATTTTGAAAAATATAAAATGTTGAATATAAAAAATAAGTAATTTTCAAATTATAAAAAGTTTGAATTTTTTTGTTTGGTAATGAAAGTGCTTAATCCTGCCCTGACGATATAAAGTGAGAGAGGAGGGAAAAGTAGAGAAGCGGCACATCTGCATCCCGGATGACTTTAATGCCCCGTCATTACAATTATTACGATAAATCTTTGGCCTAGGCGAACGGCCGACAATAAATCATAAAGGGAGGGAAGGGGGTTCCTCCTACGCGCGACGCGAGCGCGCCCCCCGCTGTCGCAATTGATAAAGAGGTGCTGCCCGGGAGAACGTGCCGGCGCTTAATGCATCAAATTGATATCAATGGTGGTTTTATTGAGGATAAAGGGCCACCACTTACGGCTTCTTTTTTACTTATTTATACAGTTTGGACGACGTCGATATCAAAGTTAATTAATATGTCATCGTTAATATGTCTATTTATTAAATTTCTGGAAATTAATTTTGAGTGGGTGTTTATGTAATGAATCCATCTTTCATTTTTTTTTCAAAGTTGCAGTAAAAGAAGGAGTAGTGACATTTTAGACATTGACATCGTTTGTGGAAGAGGGCCAAAAATGAAAGGTTCCAGTAGTGGACGAAGTTGAAAACTTTTATTTGATCCAATAGCACTTGAGATGCAAACTACCATTCCGCAAGAATTGCGTGTACCTCATTTTTGTTTTTTTATACATATGTGTAGTTTAATAACGGTAAGTAATGGCAAGTACGGGGAGATATTAGATACTGATGATAGGAAACCATCTTGATAGTCTCATTTCTTGGACAAGCAAACCAATTAAATTTAACAAGTAATTGAAGTGTTGCGTTTGATGAAATGCTGTCTACACGAAATGTACTCTACAGGTACATCTAATCATATCAATAGTTTATCTAAGAATTGTATAATCAGGGTTTAACTTGTCAATGTCCAAATGACAGTTGACTTACCTTTTATTAAAAAACAGCAGTTTTGTTATCATGATAGCAAATTATTTTATTAAATTAGGTGTTTCCTTAAGAATTAATGTTTTTAGTATTAGTGTCTTAGTGTTTAGATTTTAGTATTAATCTGATGTACACTGCCTCAATAAAGTCACCGTACACAATTTAATAACTAGGTGATAAAATAGGTAATGAAAAACTTGCTTGCATTTTTTTGCAAATTCTCCGCACACCTTGACATATAAATAAGATAGCCTCAGTTCGGCTTTATTTAATTTAGTGATGGACGAAATAATTGAAGAGACGATGATACATGGTGAGCCTGAAGGAATAGCCTCTAAAGATTGCATATAATATGAATATTTCAGTACAGAAAACGCAAACTCTAACAATAGCCAAAGAACCAAGAAGTTGTAAACTAATGATTTACATCATACCACAGATCAGGTTATGCGATTGATAGAGTCCTGAAAGAAGAAGTCAGCACACAAATAGTGATAACGTACGTTAATGAAATAAGGGTGGAAAACAACACAATCAAAAGACTTCTCCGAACCAGAGAGATGAAAACATTTCGAGCAATCGGTGGCTACTCTTTGCTAGACCGCATGAGAAGCGAAGGAAATGCCATGTCGGGAGAAAGCCAGAACACAGATTGCCGAAACCCGCAAGAGAAGGAAAACAACATGGAATTAGATCTCCTGGACGACCCTCAAAGAGATGGTACGAAAGCTAGAGTTCAGCATCCTAGTCGAGATTTTGAACTGTTGTAGAAAGATATAAGAGAAAGAAGAAAAGGTACAAATAAAACTAGATACATCCGAAAAATATTTACTTAATTTCGCTCAACTAAATTGTAATGAAGCTGAAAAAGAGTGCACAGTGTTGAAAACAGCTTTTGATGAATCAGACTCGTCAAAGTCTGCAGAGGGGCACATGATTTTAATGATGACCCTAACTCATCATTGTATTACAAGGGGTTAATTCCCTAGACGCGTTGATACAAAAAAATTGTTATCAATTCCGTAGTTAATGAATTTGCTGTTGATTTTGCACAGTTCAATTCTGCGCTCATCAATACAATAACAATATAATATCAATATTGTCGCATATGGAAAAGAAATGTGCTATGGGACATCGAGGAAACCAGGCGGATCCAGGCCAGGATGTTGCCGTAATTCCGATGAAAAAAATTAATGTGACAATTAGAGCAGTCTGTTTGTAACATCGAACTACTAAACATCAGAACTGTAAACCTGTGGCAAGAGACTATACCTAACAAACTGTAACCCACCGAAGGAAGGCGAATTCTATTTGATGGATCAACCCCGGTGTAACAATATAACAAAACGAGATCCACAAAATATACTGCCTCGTATAGAACGTCCTAAAGTTTTAAGTATTTGTAATGAGCGTGCAGTATCAAACAACGTGTGCGAAAACAGCCAAGGAATAAAATGCTATATCCTAAACAGCAATAAGTTCACAAATTATTCAATCCATAAATATAGGTTTATGGTTGTATATTTAAGAAGAAACATTTACATATAAAAAAATAAAGCGCCTAAAATTTACTAAAAAACACATTTTCAAAAACATTAATTTTAGCAAATCAGTAATTTTTTGACTACGTCATCAAATTCTCTATAAAAAAG
The DNA here is from genome assembly GCF_000648695.1 of Onthophagus taurus. Classification (NCBI taxonomy): domain Eukaryota; kingdom Metazoa; phylum Arthropoda; class Insecta; order Coleoptera; family Scarabaeidae; genus Onthophagus; species Onthophagus taurus. Next base: position 226,453 of record NW_019280934.1, read on the forward strand.
TGTCTATATAATGTCTTAGTTATAATATAATACTCCACCTATAATAATAAAAAAGATAATTGCACTTGCGGGTTTTACGATATTTTCAATTTTGGCCTCTAGGGGGAAAACAAAAGACGATAGCGCTTTGAGGTTTTCGACATTGGAATTTATTTAAAAAAAGAGATCGAGACATGTAAACTACTTTTTTTCTAACTCTTATAGTTTACGAGATAGCCTATTCGGACATCGAATTTTAACCACCCTGTACATATGTGATTTGCTGCAGTAGGAAATGTTGTGTTTATAGATGATATAATTAGTATATTTCAACAAAATAATGATCCCAACCATACCGCAGAAATCCCATTCCACATCTACAAAATTTAATGAAGAGCAAAATTCGACAATAGATAGTGAAATTACTCAAAAATTGGTCTCTTCAATGTCTAAATGATTAAAAGCAGTTTTTAAAAATAGAATCTATCCCACAGATTATTAATAATATTTAACAAAATTTGTTTTTTATATAAACAATAAGTGGAATTAATATAAACGTGTATGTAACATATAAATGAAACACAACCAGAAGGAAGGACACCTTTACACGTTAAGGACAGGAATAACTGTTTTTTATAGTTTGTTCAGTATTTATTTATAAATTCCAAAAACATGTAACACTGTAATAAATGTTACAGATCAAATTCTTAACAATTTTTTATAAATCTGAACAAGTATTTCAGGTGTATCTTTCTACCTGTCTATAAAGACTTTATTGAGTTAGTATATGTATTACTTGTGTGTATGTGTGTAAAGTACGGAACCATAAAATCAAAATATAACGTAAACCTATTAGTAGTAAGTTTTTTTTCAACGTTTAACAGTTGAATTGGCAATATGAAAATTTATCGCTCGCCACCAGATTCTAATGGTAAAAGTAAATTGACAATAAGATAAAAATCAGTTATGATTATCGAGTAGATTTGACCAATTAAAAAATATATTACCCTCAAAGACCGTAGAATCTAACAGGACTGCTACATCCATTGTTGTGACAACCTGCCCGCAAACTACGTCACACCATTTTCCACTTCCAGCTGTTGTTGTGGTCTATGCGTTTGCTGTGTATTTTTAGAGGTTATATCGTAGAGGTATTCATACTATTTTTGAAGTTTTATGTTTTTATGCGTATTAATGTGTATCATATTACCTCTAAAAACACAGACAGTTACCAGGCGTGGCAAATAGTGTGACGTAGAGTGCGGGCAACCAACCCGTAGTGTGCTACAAAAATACAATGGATGTAGCAGTCTACCTTTTCAACATTTTTTTAAATTTTATTATTTAGATTAAAAAACATTAATAAACTAAAACATATTATTACATTAGTTAATTTACCTACTTTGTTTCCATGGTACACATTATTTTAACTATCTTTAACTATCCTCTAAAAACATTGGTCTGTATCGAATAATAAAAAGCGGATTATCAAAAAACTTCCATATACCAAATTTGAACAGAATCTGTTGAAATACACGTCTAATATTAAATAAAAATTAATTTAAAAATTTAATTTGAACACCTGTATCTCCAAAACAAAGCATTTGTCGACCTATGTTTATATGACGTTTTTGTGCTAATTTTAAAAGATCTATCAACTGTTAAAGTCCTGCCACAAAAACCTGAAACACCCTATATAATCAATAATGCGTTTTGGAGAACAATCAGATTATTCCTTCTGGTTATATTTTTGTGTTTAGTAACCGAAATAATTGCTGTTGATATGCATCAAGCTTACAGAATTCGTTGTTTCCAACAATCATGGATTATTTTATTGAACAAAAGTTGAAATTGTTATTTTAATACTAATAGATTTTAATTGATGATCAATAGAGAGAAGTTGGGCACTAATATTTTAAAGCAAATGGTTAATAATCAATTAGTTATTATAGAGGATGGAAAATCAATTAATCAGAGCTTAATATTAAAAATTTGCCATAGTAAGCTCAATCATTAATTGTAGTTACAGTACCTTTTCATTTTATTTATTCATTTAGGGTCGCTAATGGCTGGTTGAGGATATCGAATTTAACGTTAGCTAACCAGCCATAATCATTTTTAAATTACATTAAAAAATAAATAACTTTAAGGAATAAAAAATATTTTAAGAGGTTTAATAAAAAATCTGTATATCTCACCAAACTTGTTTCTTTATTATTTCAAAAATATTATTATTTTCATTCACTCTCTCACATCCTGTTCAAATATAAGCTTCGTTTCATGTTGTGATGGAACAATGTTGTCCATGTCCAAAAAAAATCTTGACTCTTGGGTGAAAGGTTATTCATTCAACCTAAAGAAAGATCAGAGTTAAAACAAATATTCATATTACAAAAAAGAAAAGACAATTAAAAAACGGGATTAAAACTAATAGAGTTTAATGGATCCCTAAAGTTTGTTTTCTAACTTTCGTTTCGTGCTTTTAATTCATTACAAAAAGATTTTTTCCCTTTTAATCATTTAACAAATGTTTGTTAAAGATAAAAAATATTATTCATTATTACTTAATCAGATTAAGCAGCAAAAGTATAAGTAAGTAGACGTGGAGCGTGTTTTAGCTCACCGTTTTCTTTTTTTTTGTCAAATTGATCAGAAAATAAACTAAATAATGAAAATATTGTGTTTATACTTTACCTAAGAATCATCCACTAGCTATTTTAAAGAAAATAGCTTTATTTGGGGCCATATACAGGGAGATTTTTTTGTTAAAATGAATACGTACGTAACGTATTTTTATTAACGAATTTAATGCCACTTATGTGAACATTTTAATCTTCATCATCTTGTGACTGATTTTAATTTCTTTACTGCACTCGAGCCTTCAACGATTAATTTTTGAACATCGCACAATCCTTTTTAAATATTATTACACTTAGTTCTTGGTGATTTTTTTTAATTATCTGTCGCAAATTTTATTTTCTTCTAAGAGGCGGTTGTGGTTTCCATGAAAGAAAGTAAAAATTGTAAAACTTTACCAGTGTTGGGTATTTCCTATTTTAAAGATATATTTTTTTAATAATTCATTTTGTTTATGTTATATATTTTGGATGTCAAAGAAATTTTGAAAGAAAAAAACTCCCTGTTTATCTAAATATATTATTATTCAATAATATTTTTGCAGTGTGGCGTAATAAAAGACGTTACTTTTTATTTAGCATTTTAAGCGTTACCCAACACTGGTATTTTTAATAAGAAAACTAAAAAAGGTAATAGTGATTTTTTTTCAAAGATAAATAAACATAATATCCACAATTAGTTTTCGTTTTTATTATATTACAAGTAAATATTCAAATTTCTACATACAAGTATGGAAGAAATAAATTATTACAAGATCATCATACAATTATTTGTCGTGTAGACTTCTGGGATTATTTAAAAAACGATCGATTCGTTCTTTGTCACCTCCAAAAAGGAAAATAAAAAAATAAAATATTGAGTTAATTTATATTTAGTTATTTAATTGTATGTAGTTACTCATTGATCTTTATGTAAACATTTTCACAAAAAAACAATCATTCTACGCTTAAAAAAAAAAATTTTAAAGATAGTCACTCAGAGAATTTCTTCACTAATTTAAACACTTAATCTACTTAAATAAACACACGTCCACAGACACATGAAAAAATTATTCATTAAAATCATATTGCCAAAAAAATGGTCATCTTTAAAAAAAAAAAAATAATAACTGAAATAAAATAACGATCTCTCAATTCCACAAATATCAAAATGGAAACGTTATTGAACGATATACATTTTGTTCATTCTTGATAATTATCGTATTTATAAACTATTTAATTAACTTTTATTTATTACTCTATTTTTATCTTGAATTCTGTTTAAATTAATAGCCTTGGTGAGATAATTAGAAGCGTCTACCTTGGTTCGATGAACCTGAAATGTTCAAGTAGAAAATAATTGCAGAAACTGTTCCAGATCATGTACAGAAAAACAGATCCTTAAACACATTTATTTTTTTTTCAAATTAGTTTTAATTGTTTTATTTTTTAATTCAACAGCAGAAACGAAAAGAAACTTCGCATTATTTATATACCTGTATTATTAATGCGTTAACTTAAATATTATACATATAAGAACACTAATAATAATAAATTAATGAATCCTTATCATGATAGGTGTAATGTTTATCAGGGATATCACACACATTCTTTAGGAAATCCTCTTGGCCACTCTTTGTTCAGTTTTTAGTTTATATATGCGCTGAAACCATTATAAAATAATACGTTTTATAATTTTAGCCTCTTAAGGCTTTCAAATTTTAATTTTGCTTAATATAATTATTTGTTACTATATAACATTTATACTTAAAGCCACCCATAGTTTATAGATCAAGATTAGATGATATTTCAACATGCAGCACATATACTACTACTAATATTCTAAGTAAAAGTATTTTTCTTAGTAATTCATGGATGTTTAAACATCATTAATGTTTACTAAAACCTACAATTAAAAAATGTTTCTTTACATTCACTACAAAATGATTTAATATTGTTATAAATAAGCCAATATAGGAAGAAGTATTAGTAGCAAACTAGATACAGTTAATCTTTTGTGCATTAATTATTTATGCTTCACCACTTTAAACCCTTAATGTTTATTTAATGAATCGTCTTAAACGGTGGCTTGTCTTATAAATGATATAAAGTACATATCCATTTTTAATCATTCGTTTCTCTTCATTTAACTGTACTTTTCAAATTCTCATTTAATCATATCTATTTTTAATATCCATCTACAAAAGTGGCCATAAAAACAAAATCACTTACCATAGCCACCTGTTGATGCATAACCTCCCCTGTCAAATCCAGTCGACTGGCTTTGGTAACCTCCACTGACTCCACTATTGTAACCTGGTTGGCCATATCCATCACTACCACCTCCAGCTCCACCATAACTCTGTCCATAGTTATCACCACCTCCATATCCACCACCACCACCTTGGCCTCCACCAGATTGATAACTTTGTTGGTAACTGCCCCCATCATATTGATTGCTTCCATATCCCCCAGTTCCGCCACCTCCTCCATATCCACCTTGACTTTGTCCATAGGGATTTTGATTTCCAAACGACTGCGTTTGTCCGTAAGGTTGTTGCTGGCTATATCCTCCTTGTCCTTGATTTCCAGTATTAGCAGATCCATAACTTTGTCTATGAAAATATAACATCAAAATTTTTCGACCAAATTCATACATTTAACAACTACCTTTGTCCGCCAAATCCGTTTGTAGAGCCACCATTTTCAAATCTAGGTCTTTTCGCGCCTGGTCCACCCTGTTGTTGTCCAGATTGTCCTCTTTTTGGTGGACCACCACCGCCTGATCCCATCGGACCACCTCGACCCCTCTGCATAAATCCTCCACGTCCTCCTCTTTGTCCACCCCTATCATTCATACGCCCACCACGATCTCCTGGTCCACCACGACCTCTTGGTGGGCCGCCTCTTCCACGGAAACCGCCGCCACCACCGCCGATTCCACCTCTAGGTCCACCTCTTTGACCTCCCATAGGTCCTCGTGGTCCTTGATTATCTCCTCCAGGTCCGGATGGACCTCCACCAGATGGACCACCACCACCTTGAGGTCCTCCAAAACGACCACGAGGGCCCCCTCTAGGACCCCCACGACCACCTGGACCACCGCGACCACCTCTCATCATTGGACCACCACCTCCACGACCTCCTGGTGGACCTCCACTAAAGATAGCAAAAAAATACAAGGATTTTTAATATGAGTTTACTGCAATATTTTAGTATGTTTAAATAAGTGGAACTCTCTAAGTGTTGGTGGGTCTTAATGCGCATCTAAATTGAATTGAATAAAATTTCCGAATTCAATAAAAACAAATTAAAATGAGCAATTTTATTTTTTAAACTAATTTATGATGTTATGTTTTGTTTCGGTTCATTAACACTTTTTTAGGATAAAAATTTTAATTAAAACTGACAAGTTCTTAAATATTAGCGTTAAATTTTAAACAAGATTAACACCTGCGAAGAAAGAGACGCAATAAAGAATATAGACAAGTTATAAAAATGTAAACAGACGTAGACTGGCGTGAAAAGTGAGACGCGTAAAATCCAATAACATGTTAAAATTTTCAAGGTTTTAAAAAAGAGGATTTATGCTCTATTAAACAATGTTGGTTGCCATAGCAACGAAACAAAGAACAATGTAAACAAGCAAGTATAGCCAAAAAATGTGCCACAATTAATTAGGAATTTTTTATTTGAAACATTTTTCTTTAAAACCACAAATTGTGAAGTTATTGCCTATATTCCAGACATTTGACACACCTGTATATCGAAATTTATTTCCGAAATTTTCTAAATTGATGCAACTTAAGACTGAATGCAAACCGTTTTCGTTTTTTAATCATACTTATGAATAAGTTTTTAATATAATTTTGCGCCATTGAAGGTTAACACAAACACCAAAGACCTGTTGCAGACTGTTGTAGGATCCACAGCACTTATAATAGGATCCTTAGGGATTTAACGACGTAGGAATGAATGATTTTTTCTTGTTAGCTTTGATCGATTTACATTTCGTAGTGCTTTGTTAACTTCACCCGTCTTTTTATAATTCCACACCACGTATTGTGTACTAGAGGTGCTGCGCTTCATTATTGTTACGATTTCAAGCAAAGATTTTCGTTTTATATAAAATTTTATTATTTTTTTTCTTTGTTCAATTGAAAGTTCAGTTGACTTTCTATCCACTTCGAATTTTCCGCAATTTTTATAATAATTCTACAGATTTTGAGGTGTTTTGAAAAAAAAAACGGTGCTTAACAAAATGGGGACAAAACACGATTAAAAAACTTGTATAACAGCAGTTATCAGACACAAAAACTCAATCTTCCGACTGGGTGGAATACAGTTTTTGCTGTCAACTGTTAATAAAATGCTCTTTCGCGTACAGTTATTAAACTGTATAGGTAACCAAGACATTCACTTTTGCTTTTACTCTTCTAAGTGAAATAAATCATCAAAAATATTTGAAATTTTTACTACCATTCTTGAGTAATTCGTGATTTTCTATTTTTTTGGTGGGTGTTCGAATATGGATTTTGCATACTGTATTTTAATTTACCATATCCATTTAATTCACATCACCCTTCTTTCATTCATTTTTAGAACTTTTAGAAAGTTTTTTAGAATAGTATTAATAAATATAATTTTTTAATTAAATAAAGGAACCAAAATAATTTATACTCAAATGGACCTAAGATTTTGAGACAGGAAGACATTTTTTTGATAAATATTGAAATTGTTATTAATAACTAGTTGTTTTATACAGAATGGTCCATTACTAATGGGACTCAGAGTAACAGTGAATTCCTTATATTAAATTAATACAATTTAACCCAATTTATGTTAGTCCAATTGTTAATAATAACAACAGATACAGATAATATTTCATTTTCGTTTTTCTTTAATAATTTCTTAAATTATGAACATGAAAATTGGTACATTATCATTTTTTAAGGCAATAAATTATAACAACCTAAAAAACTCTTTTAAAGTAGTCATATCTTATTTATCATTAGAATTTTTACAACTCACACAACTTGATACAGTTTCTCAGACATTTTTACATAAATTTGATATACCTACCAATCTTCTTTAAAGTTCTCTATTTTCAAGACAATCATTGTTTAAGATTAACTATGCTCAATAAACATTAGTTGTTGGTGAAAAAGTCTTTGTTTAATCAAATAGTGTACGATCAGTTTAATTTTACACTCAATATTATTGTAATCAAAGATTTGTTGTTATTGTTACTATGAAATAATGCTCCAGCATGATATGACGTGCATATACACTCAAGAAAGCTTTAATAGAAGGAAAACATGCAGCAGATATTTGTTAAAATAACATAATAGAAGTCAATAATGATAATGTACTAGCTTTCATGTTCATAATTTAAGAAAAAACGAAATTATTAAAGGATAAATTGGGTTAAATCATAATAATTTGATGTAAGGAATTCATTGTTGCTCTGTGTCCCATTACTAATGGACCACCCTGTTTATCCATAACAGTTTTGTAAACACACTCTCAATATGACGCTTACAAACGCCTGTTCAAGGTATTACAGCACATCTAAACGTCCAACACAAAATTCTCCATCTGTATTATTCTATACAATCTGTACTATAACATAGGTTGAATGATAATAAACATAAAACACAATTTATAGTTTTAATTTAAAGATTATTTACCGTCCACGCATGTAATTTCCGCGTCCTCCTCGTTGGCCTCCACCACGCATACCTCTGGACCCGCCACTACCTCGATCACCACCACCACCTCCTCCAGAGACATTTCCACTGTTGGATCGTTGTATGGGAGGATTAGAATTTGTCGTTGTGCCGGGGCTGGTACCATCAGCCATTGTTACTGAAAAATGCGTCCAGCAAATGTTAATGACCTTTAAGCATTTTGAGGTTATATGATGTCGCAAACGACTGTGACGTTTCTTAACAGGATTTTAATAAAATTTATAGAAAATTAAACTTACCAGATTAAAATTATCTCGGAGAAACTGAAGATAAAGAATATATAACGCTGTCAGTTTCAAGCAAACGACAAAATGGAGATAGCCGGCGTCGGTTTGGTAACAGAAATGTTATTGCGCATGCGCGAAATTTATGTCACTACTAAAGCGCCATAAAAAGTGAACTAATAATATTTGGCGGAAAATTTAATTATTTCAAATAAAGTGTTTAAATTTTAAATATTAATTTGTATCTTTATTTACATCTTTAATAATTAATTTCTTAGATTTGGAATTAATTATTAAGTTAATTTTCCTTATGCCTATTTATGTAACCTTGACTCGTTTTCAAGATTTATGCTTTATAATATAACGAGATTATTAGAAACCCCAAAACTGAACCGAGAAGCATTTCTTAAGCCGAAGGATTATAATTTTTTATTAAATTACTACAACCATTGGATATGTATAAAAACATAAACGGTCAACATGGAATTGAGTCGCTTCCTATTTTTCAAACTGGCGACCGATCGCTAGTGCCCTAGTCAATACCAAGAAGTGTTTCTTTTAACCCATTATCCAAAATGTCGGTACTTGGAGCTTCAAAGTTTTCTGCATGGTCCGCGCCCGATCCAAGAGCCGGAGGAGTTCATGGTTTCCCAGGAATGGGAGTTATGAGTGGTGCCAATATGACGGTTTTCGATAAGGTTCTTCCGGATATGGTTCCAATGGTGGATGAATATTGGAGCCAATGGCCACCAATGAACCCACTTTGGCATGCAATACTAGGATTAGTTATTGGAGTATTAGGAGTTGTTTCAATAGCCGGAAATGGAATGGTTATTTACATTTTCAGCGGTACAAAATCGCTGAAGACTCCTTCAAACATGTTAGTGGTCAATTTAGCAATTTCCGATTTCTTGATGATGCTTTTTATGTCTCCGGCGATGGTGGTTAATTGTTACTTTGAGACGTGGGTTTTTGGTAAGATGAAAAAAAAATTACATCTATAAGATAAATTTCAATTTTATTTTAAAAAGGCCCAACGTTTTGTGAAATATATGGAATGACTGGATCTTTATTCGGTTCTATTTCTATATGGACCATGACTATGATTGCTTTGGATAGGTACAATGTCATTGTAAAAGGGTTAAGTGGCAAACCGATGACAAAAGGGGGAGCTTTCTTAAAAATTTTAGGAATTTGGTTGTTTTCTTTAGGGTGGACAGTTGCGCCTATGTTGGGATGGAACAGGTCTCTATTTAATAAAAGTAAAAATTAAACAATTTTAGATATTTAAACATTTTTGTGCTGTAGATACGTCCCCGAAGGAAATATGACGTCTTGTGGAACCGACTACTTGAGTCATAGTTGGCTTAGCAAGAGCTATCTCATAGTTTATGCCTGTTTCGTGTATTTTCTTCCTTTATTTACCATAATCTACTCTTATTTCTTCATTGTGCAAGTAAGTAACTATCACCAATATGATGTGTCTATATTAAATTAAAAATTTCTTTCAGGCTGTATGTGCTCATGAAGAAGCAATGAGAGAACAAGCCAAGAAAATGAATGTTGCCTCTTTAAGATCTTCAGAACAAGCGCAAACAAGCGCTGAATGTAAATTGGCCAAAGTTGCTTTAATGACAATTTCCTTATGGTTTATGGCATGGACACCTTACTTAGTAACGAATTTTGTTGGTGTTTTTGAAACGGGCAAAGTAACACCGCTTGGAACTATTTGGTGTTCCCTCTTTGCTAAAGCAAACGCAGTTTATAATCCTATTGTATACGGTATTAGTCACCCGAAATATAGACAAGTGTTACACAAGAAGTTCCCGTCATTAGCTTGTGCGGATAAACCTGAAGCTGCTTCGGTTGCTTCTGATTCGCAATCTGTTGCATCTGGGGCGACTCAAGCAACAGGTACAGAAGCATAAGCTCATAAAAATAAGGAAAATTTGAAATATTTATGATGACAATGGCACGTCTACGGTACTCGATTTGAATGAAATTTTAGATAATGTACATAAAAAGACCCTGACCAGAAGCGATTATGTAATAAGAATGTTACTTTTTCTTAAATAAATCCCAAGCAGCATCTTATCGTTGTTTTACTACTAGACTAGAAATAACTTGTAATATTAGATGGTTGTGTAATAATTGGCAAACGATTCAAATTGTGAATTGTTAAAATTTTTAGAGTGACATAGTAGTTTCTTTATTTTTATATTTAGATCTTTTAAACCGTTATACGTTTCAATGTTAGCTGAAAATAAGCGTACAAGGTATGTTAGTAAAAAAATGAAATATTAAAATGAAATAACCACCGACTTTTTTCACTACAATTTGCCGATCACCAGGTAGTGTTAGCGCAGGACACATCTGATTTAGAATTTATGATAAAGAGAGAGAAGTGGGGGATGCATATAAGCTTAAAAGAGACAGAATATCTAGTGATTAATAGCGATGCTAAATTTCAAATATTAATTAATGACGATACAACAACTAAACAAGTTGAGGAATTTAAATATTTGGGAGTATAGGAATGGTATAGGGGAAAGAGAGATAAAACATAGAATAACTGAAAGCAGGAAAATTATAGGATGCCTTAATAGTCTATGGTGAGACACTAACATAACAAGAGGAACTAAAAAGAGACTAGGAAGAACACTAGTAATACTACATCTAGAAAGTCAAAATGAGAGGTTTAAGGTGGTTTGGATACCTGATGAGGAAGCATGACAACGGCTGGCCGACGAAGTTAGACAACACTTAGTTGTAATTTGATATGTAACATTTGTTAATATGTACTATCTAGCTCAATATGTATATATTTTAGACAATATCTCTACCATTAATTATAATCACATAATTTTTGCAACACTTAATCCATTTCCTTTTGGTTCTGTTATATAACTTATTGAAGTGTTTGGAGATTTACTTACATCCGATGTTAAATTAAGTCAGTCATTTTGAAAATTCAGATTCTCAATTTCAATTATTCTGCTCGTCACCCTTTTAGACCATTTTTGGTGCTTATATTGCCAATAAACGTTGAATGTATCTAAGCCTTTACTTTGTTTATACAACTCGTTCCTTTCCTCATGTTGCATATTTCACCGCAACGTGATGCAATAAAACCTTTCTTACTTCCATTACTAATTATTACTCTACCACGATTACCATTTTTCTGCAACAATCGCCATCGAAGAAATTTCAATTTATGATTTTCAATAAACCTTGAGCTCTTTCCTTTATAGGACAAAGATCGGTACATTGATTCATAATAGAATCCAAGAGAATTTAAAGATAAAACAGATACGTTGTATCTCTTTACTAAACGTATTTTTATTTTAATTTTTTTTCAAACTACTTTTAGAGTTAAGGATTTTCTAACGTTTTAAATAAAATTATTAAAAACAGAATAATTTCTCGTGTTTTTATTAAAAGTTTAAAAGAGAGCGCGGGAGTTTTATTACTATACAGTGTAAAAAGTCAGCAACATCCCGTTTTTTTTTGATTTCATTGCACCTACGCTTCTGAAATTTTGTTTATATGTTGGTCACAACTTCAAGATTACCGGAAGTAGACCAAAATCGTTATTTTAAATGTTAAATATTTCAAATTTTCAATAATATTATCTTATAATTTTCATATCATACCGTAAACAACAACCTTTAACCTTCTATTTAACAAATATATCATATCATTCTCCTTAAAAAATACAGTCGATATGATTGTTTCAAAATTTCATATTATTGTTGATTTATAAAATAAATTTCTTACAATTTCTTCTTTAATAATTTTTTCCTGGGAATTTTAATGATATAATCTTATCGTTTTTATATCATATCATAAACTAGCATCTTTAAGCTTCAATTTAACATACATATCATATCTTGATTCTTCAAAATGTAGTCGATATTATTTTTTCAAAATGTCGTTATTTTTGATTTAGAAATTTGACAATTTCTTCTTTAATAATTTTTTCCTGGAAATTTCAATAATATTATCTTATAATTTTTATATCATATCACACACTGCAATCTTTAAGCTACAATTTAACATACATATCATATTAAAATTCTTAAAAATACAGTCGATATGATTTTTTGAAAATTTCATATTATTTTTGACTTAGAAATTTGACAATTTCTTCTTAAATAATTATTTGCTGGGAATTTCAATAATATTATCTTATAATTTTTATATCATATCACAAACTAGAATCTTTAAGCTACAATTTAACATACATATCATTCCAAGTTTCTTAAAAATATAGTCGATATGATTTTTTCCAAATTTCGCGTTATTTTTAATTTATAAATTTGACAGTTTCTTCTTTAATAATTTTTTCCTGGAAATTTTATTAATACTATCTTATAGTTTTTACACCACATCATAAATTAGCATCTTTGAGCTTCAATTTAACATACATACCATATCTTGATTTTTCAAAATGCAGTCGATATTATTTTTTAAAAATCTCGTTATTTTTGATTTATAAATTTGACAGTTTCTTCTTTAATAATTTTTTCCTGGAAATTTTATTAATATTGTCTTATAGCTTTTACACCATATCATAAATTAGCATCTTTAAGCTTCAATTTAACATACATACCATATCTTGATTCTTAAAAATGCAGCCGATATTATTTTTTTAAAATCTCGTTATTTTTGACTTAGAAATTTGACAATTTCTTCTTAAATAATTATTTGCTGGGAATTTCAATAATATTATCTTATAATTTTTATACCATATCATAAACTAGCATCTTTAAGCTTCAATTTAACATACATATCATATCTTGATTCTTAAAATTGCAGGCGATATTATTTTTTGAAAATGTCGTTATTTTTTATTTAGAAATTTGACAATTTTTTCTTTAATAATTTTGGTGGTAATTTCAATAATATTATCTTATAATTTTTATATCATATCACAAACTAGAATCTTTAAGCTACAATTTAACATACATATCATACCAGGTTTCTTAAAAATACAGTCGATATGATTTTTTGAAAATTTAGCGTTATTTTTGGTTTATAAATTTGACAATTTCTTCTTTAATAATTTTTTTCTAGGAATTTCAATAATATTATCTTATAATTTTTATATCATATCACAAACTAGAATCTTTAAGCAACAATTTAACATATATATCATATTAAAATTCTTAAAAATACAGTCGATATGATTTTTTAAAAATTAAGCGTTATTTTTGATTCATAAATTTGACAATTTCTTCTTTAAAACTTTTTTCCTGGGAATTTCAATAATATTATAACTTTTTCTAAATTAGTTTTCATCCCTTCATTACCAATTAAAAAATATATTCGAGAATATGATAAGGTGAACTCAATCATAGAAGGGCGCTGTGATACAGTAAAGATTCTTATTGAAAGAAATGGTAAAAATTAGAACAGAAAAAATTGATTTGAACCTATTTTTAGTAAAGTTGCAACTTCCTAACGCTTTATTCGATTTTATCTATTTCTTGTAACAATAACTAGGTCAACTAGAACAACACGAAAGGTTTTCATTTCTATTTTAGTACAGCAGTTCGAAGAATTTCTCACTAATAACCTTTAAAAATCCTTATTATTTTTTACTGTTAACTGATTATAAGACGTTTGTTATTAGTTGTTAAACAAAAACTCTTTTAATTATAAACAAATAGAAAAATATTTATCCCATCATTTTAACTTCGTTTGCTAGATATCTTATTAAATACGTAGTAGATTATAACTTTGTAGTTTAAATAGTATGTTGGCAATGATTTGGTGAAAAAATTTGGAACAAGTAACAAAGTTTAAAATTAAAATAACCATTTATTTTATTACACATATAATTATATTTTCAACAACGTGAGGTACTTATAACTGTGTGCCCTGTACAAATAGATATTTTACGTAAGAAAAGTAGTACTGTACAAATTATTTTTTTTTACTATTTACACACGACAACAACTTAATCAACGGTAACACTCTATTGAAGAAAATTAAACAATATTAAATTAAGTAATAATCACAACAATAAAAATTTCTTTAAAAAGAGTAGTATTTTTTTTTAATATTTTTATGTTATTACAAAATCCTGTTTTGTGCATCTGGTGAGTAATTGTTTTGGCGTGATCACTTTGTACTATGGAAACTATTGAATTAAAAAATTGGAATTCTATTACTGTATTTTATTCCCAAATCATTTGTGCAAAATTTACACTAAAACTATATTCCCAACAGAACTTGTGCACTCTAAATCTTCATCATAACCACTTTCGTCGCTACACGCACTTCCGATTTCTTCCTCATCATCATCATACCTAATCGAATCGTGCTCGAATTGAACTTTTCTCTTAAAAACTTTCAATGAGCTAAAATCGGTTTGTTGACTTTCACCAACCGGAACTAAAGAAACTTCTTCGCTTTGTAATTTAATGTCACAATACATGCGTAAATCTGTTCCCACAACAATCCTTTCAAGACTTCTTACTTTTGGAAGAACGACACTTCCTCCAACTTTAAAGTCTAACTCAGTCTTTTTCTCCATCGTTTTATCATCATCCTGTTGATTTTGGGTTTCTTCTTCAAGGATTGTGGTGAAGTGTGGTTGGTCTGAATCGGAAGTGACTGTACTCGCACTTTCACAACCGCTCGATAACGAACCTTCATCGCTATCAACCGGAATTAAATCAGGCGTTTCTGACAATGTTCTCAACCATCCATTTACATTACACGATTCTATAAGATCGCTTTGAAGACTACTTTCGATTAATTCATTTAAAATCATTTCGCTTCTTTCATCAACAGATAATTCTTCGGGGATTCCATCACAAAATTTGCGAGTTGATCTTTTCTGTTTTATATCACAGCTTACTTTTTTCTCTAAAAGCGCATCTGAGCTATCGTAATGCCTAAGAATTCGATTTCTAGGCCTTCCTTCAAAAATTTCCTCAGTCTCTTCTAAATTCTCCTCGATTATCGTTAATTTCGGCGCAGATTTCGATCTTTCTAAAGGTGGCCTATAATTTTGACCACCTGTGCTTAATAAAATCTTTCTCCGAGGCATCGTTGGGTTCTCATAAACCGAATTGACCAAAGAAAGTCGGGCGTTTTGTCTGTTGATCTTGTCGCGTTTAAATTCGGCCAAGGCCAGGGCTAAAGATTGCTTAAGTTTCATCTCGATTTGACGGGCAACTTGAGATGATGAACAAAGAACCGCATGACAACGCAATTCGTGTCTTAAACGTCTACCTTCGTGACGATAAACCCAACAGAATAAACGAGGAAAATGTTGAGGGGCCGCACAAAATGTTAATCTATTCGCCCAGTATTCAGTTAATCCGTGATCTTTGGTTGTCGCTTTTAATCCTCCTCCACTTACGGTGAGTTGCATTCTTACATCTGGACGTGATGATTGAGTGTAATTTCTCCATAATGTTGCTAAAGGTTTTTCGACACAACCATCACCTGTAAAGATAAAGAAAAAAATTAGTTGATTATTTTTAACTAGGGAGTGCTTAATATAGCCAAAAGTCAAAAATATGCCACATAGTGATATCTAGTGCTAACTAATGTTACTTAGCATTGTCACTAGACTAACACTAGACCTAGAACTAGAAACTAATTTATGGTTACTTTATTATAATTGAGTTCATCTTATCATATTCTCAAACATATTTTTTTTTAACGAAAAGTTGAAAACTAATTTAGAAGATGTTGGGTTGGGTTGGGTATTCGATTATTTGTTGGTAGGAAAAGGAGAAAAAAACTTTGATAGATAATTAGATTATTATTAGATCAGATTTTTATGTGAATCTGTGCCAGAAAAATGTTCCCTTATCTAGTTCAATAAACAGCTTCAGCCATCACAGTTCCATAATTAACTGAAATTATGCCCAAGGTAGAGTACTTTAAGCCTAAAAATTCTAGTTTATGATATGATAAAAATATTATAAGATAATATTATTGAAATATCCCGAAAAAAATTATTAAAGAAGAAACTGTTAAATAATTCAAAAATAACGCGAAATTTTCAAAAAATCATATAAACTGTATTTTTAAGAATTTTAATATGATATATATATTAAATTGTTGCTTAAAGATTCTAGTTTGTGATGTGATATAAAAATAATAAGATAATATTATTGATATTCCTAGAAAAGAATTATTAATGAAAAAATTGTCAAATTTATAAATCAAAAATAATATGAAATTTTCAAAAAATCATATCGACTGTATTTTTAAGAATTTTAATATGATGTGTATGTTAAATTGTAGCTTAAAGATTCGAGTTTGTGATATGATATAAAAATTATAAGATAATATTATTGAAATTCCCAGGAAAAAATTATTAATGAAGAAATTGTCAAATTTATAAATCAAAAATAGCGAAAATAATATCGACTGCATTTTTAAGAATCAAGATATGATATGTATGTTAAATTGAAGCTTAAACGTCCTAGTTTATGATATGGTATAAAAACTATAAGATAATATTAATAAAATTTCCAAGAAAAAATTATTAAAGAAGAAACTGTCAAATTTATAAATCAAAAATAATATGAAATTTTCAAAAAATCATATCGACTGTATTTTTAAGAAACTTGGTATGATATGTATGTTAAATTGTAGCTTAAAGATTCTAGTTTGTGATATGATAGAAATATTATATGATAATATTATTGAAATATCCCGGAAAAAATTATTAAAGAAGAACTTGTCAAATTTATAAATCAAAAATAACGTGAAATTTTCAAAAAATCATATAGACTGTATTTTTAAAAATTACCTAACTTTACCTAGCACTGTCACTAGAACTAACACTAGACCTAGAACTGGAACCATTCGGCTTTAGCCGTCTTAAGAAACGTACGGCTAAACCCGAATGTTTCCAGTTCTAGGTCTAGTGTTAGTTTTAGTTTTAGTTTAATAAAAGTATGCAACGTAATAATATCTAGAGCTAACTAGCGCTTATCTAGCACTGTCATTAGAACTAACACTAGACCTAGAACAAGAAACATTCGGGTTTAGCCGTACGTCTCTTAAGACGGCTAAACCCGAATGTTTCTAGTTCTAGGTCTAGTGTTAGTTCTAGTTTTAGTTTAATATGTAATAGAGCAACTTGAGGAATAACCCAAGTTAGATTCTATCTATGAACGTTTACATTTATGTTTATGTTTATCTACATTTATAATTAAATATACTGATATATTAAATAGATAGATGTATCAAGGTTATAAAAATGTAAGATGTGTTATTAGTTGGTGGGTTATGGACAAAGTGTCGTTAACCTGATCTGCAAGGTCAGGACCATTAAAAACGACATAATCTCCGTTAAGTAGAGAGGAAACTGGTTCTTGTTTATTGGAAATATTCTGATTGACAACAAACCAATTGTTTATAATCATTAATATCTATAACCTTTTCAACGACACGTTTAAATTTTAGTATTTTTTAACATTCTTTTCTATTGAAGTTTGGAACGAAAACAAAATGGGCAATAAAAACTTGACCATAATAAAAACAACTTCAAGAACTTATACTGCGCGTTGCTTTTACGACTGGAAACAACCTTAACAGTGACATTATGCAGAAGAATAACGTATTTTAACACGTTGCCGACGACGAATATAATAATAATAATAATAATAACAAGCAGTGGATGTTAAAATTTGTTATGGTCTCGTAGAAATCGTTTAGAAATCTTTGTTGCGTCATTCCATCTGTAATCGTATGAGGAATAACAAACGTTTTGCTTTCACTTGAATCTAAAAAAAAAGTGTTTAGTAATCTTTGATTTCATCTATTTGATTAATTAATTTATTATTAAAATTTATAATTTGTGAAATATTTAAAAAATGACATATATTAATAAGAAAATTGCTATTATTATACACGAGCAATTGGCACAATTGTAAACCATTAGGCCAATTGCCATTAAACGTTTTAGTGTTTTGATTATGATGCATTATTCAATGTCTGCTGACGTCGCCAATAAACTTTTTGCAAAACTGTTTTGGTCACGTGGTGAAAACAAAGACACGCGGCAAAATTAACAAAAATAGAAAAAAAATGTTTGGATTGCAAGAATTTCATTTCCAATGTCAACCTCTCCCGGTGAATGTGTTGTTCTTTCATATCTCACGTTCTGGAAGTTTGTTTCTGTGTTGTCCGTGGGACGGTCACCGAAACAGGTCTGCTCATCCATCGAAGAAGAAGAAGGTGACCTCTAAAAGGAGCGGTGTATCACGTATCAAGCACCAACCAAAACACCAACATTCTTTTTCTTTTGAAAGTGATCCTTTAAAAAACATCATTATTTATCATCATCTTGATGTGTTGTAAAAATAGAAAGATTTTTCTTTGGCATCAAAAACGAGTCACATTTTCTTTATCGCCTTTCTTTAAAGGTTTGTACCGTTGGGTTGAACCAAGTATTCCTAACGGGTTCAGTTACAATGGGCAGGTCGGGATTGAACAACGCACACAATGTGTTATTCCACCAGGTTTTAACTGTTCGATTATACCTGGGATTTGTGTTGAGTTTTAGGTATGGGAAAGCGTGTAGTTGCGTATTCTCAGAATTATCATCTTTATCTTTGCCTACTTAGTCTTTATCTTAAGTATGTTGGTTAAATAAACAAAAATAAGTTTACTAAAAACTAGTTGATAAACAGGATGTTAAGATTTTAATCCAACAAAATATTTTAAAACTATCCTCGATACCCCAAAACATAAACATCATAATAAAATACAAAATTAATTAATGTTTTGACTGGTTCTAAATCGACCTGTTTTTTTCGGGATTTCCGCACGAATTAAAAAAAAAGGAAACATTCGAGAATTCAAAATAAAAATTTGTTTACAAGGATTTCCCAAAATCCTAGTTTTATTTTAAACTTTTTGCACTTTGAAACCACCGTCATTTCCATTTTACATTTTGGTGTCGTGTCGTTTCATAGATTGTGTAATCTGTACTAGTTTTTTTTTGTTGGTTTGGAGGCAGCAAGAAACCCACGCGTTTTAAACCGTACGAAAGAATTTATTAATAACATTATCATAACAGTACAAGAAAGCAGTCAGCATTCGTTTTCCCGTTACGATTGCGATACGCGTTTAGTTAAATCCGTAATTGGATGTATGAATCGCAAACGCAACGAACTTACGATCGCGTGAATGTTCATTGCTCCAGATAAAGGTGACTAATACGGTTCGAATTGATGGATTGCGTTTTTCATTTTTTCATGAACCGTTCGTTCTATTTCTAATTTTTAATATACTAGGTATTTTCACTGTTAGGTGAAACTTTGTAACAAATCAAAAGTAACCTTTAAAGTTTCATAGAAAAATTATGGCTACATTCATCATATAGAATTCTATTGCAACATATTATTATATATGTTTATATAGAAATAATGATTCCATCAACAGAGATCTAAATATTAATATTATAATATAACAATAATGCAAAAAAGTTATCTTATTATTTCTTAACCAATTTCTCTTAGTTATTGAAGCAACATATGCAAAGACAGGTGGTGACCGGGAAACGTTTCAACATAATGTGTTTGTATAGCATTCTCATTGGCACCATGGTGTATGAATACCATATCGCCTATTTATTACACAAAACTTCAAATTAAACTTTCGTAACACTGCTGCTGTTATTAATATAGTTTTATTTACAAAGTTCGTAAAATCACACAACATAAAATGAATCTTGATTTCGACAACATAAGTACAAAATCTTACTACTTGAAGATTTCGAAATAGATAAGCTTAGGTATTAAGTTATTGCGTTATCTTGACAAAACTATTTAGAATTCAATATGTATTTGAAATTTTTTTATCTTAATACACCTTTTCCAACAATATATTTTTTGAAATTCCTGATGTTGGCATAGTTGCTAAAACTGGGGCTACGTTTAATAAGAATATGTTATAATAGAATAATTAAACTATTGATTTATTGATATTTAGATTTCTAACGTAAACAAATATCAAGATAAACTTTTTTACAACTTGATTATTACAAACTTATAACGTATTTTGATAACTATTATAGAAAGTGTTAAAGCATAAAAGCCAGTTTCTAGTCGAAATGAAAGAAGATTTTACACCTTGTATAGGATGATGAATATGGGTTTTATCGACAATTTCAGACGCCTTTATATCCCTGTTACTCCCGTATGACTTGAAATGTTTTTAAACCATCTTCTTTGCTTGGTAAGCGCCTGTTAGAAACGCATCGATGCGTGTACTGTTACCGTTATAGAATATATTACTATATTCTTCATTGATAAACATAAATTTAGTAAAAAGGAACCTCAAATTTATTTCCGTACCAACACCGATAATAATTGGTAAATAAAGTGTTGTTTTTTCTATGTGTTACTAATATCTCTAAATATAAGAAGAGTTTGTACACAATGTGACAATATATTATCGTCTAACCTTAATTTGTGTGTGTTGGTTTACCTTATTAGACAGAAAGAATATTTAGCGTACCATGAACCAGAGGGTGATCGATATTACCTTTTTGTTTAATTATTTTTGGATGCCGCAAAAATATTTAAGAAATACTCTGCGTAGAATCGCATATACGGGACGTTTCATGAGGAATGGTACATACGTTAATATGTTATAGATTGTTCATTTTAAGCAGAAAAGTTCCTAAAAACATGTGCTCAATCCTCAAAGGTAACTGAGATACAGCCAGTTAATGCATAAATTAATATCAACTTCCAACACTGCTAGAAGTAGTGGTGGAACGGATATATATTTTTTAATATCCGGCCGGATACCGGATAGATATTAAGAACCTATTACTTAGTACTTTAGTACTTAAAGAGAATTAGTATCTCTTTTAGGTGTTGGACACTGCAGATAATAATCAAGTTCAACCCCAATAGGACTTTTTTCATTGAATACAACTTTATTGTTCTCCTCTTCTGAACTCTTGTTAATTTTACTTTAATTGAATTAAAGTACCCTCTTTTTAATGCAAAAAGCCGTTTTGAAAAATCACTTTCAGTTCTTGAGAAAATAATTTTTAAATGAATGACAATTTTTTCGAATTTTACAATTTTCGTCGATTAAGTTTTAAAAATTCCTATAAAATTCATTTCTTGGAATATGAGTATAAAAATTTCCATTAATAAAAGTGTCCTCTTTCCAATGAACCAACTAGTTTTGAAAAATAACTTTTAGTTTTTGAGAAAACAATATTTGAAGTTTTGATACAATTTTCGATGTTGCAATTTTCATCGGCAACTTTCAAAATTCGCTATAAAATTAATTTTTTGAAGGATCCTTGTGGAAATATCACCAATTATTAATTAAAGTATCCTCTTTTTAGAGTTGCTTCGTTTGTTAAATCAGTATCAAAAAAGTTCATTTTGTATCTTCGATCCAAATAAGTTGACATATCTTATCAGCTTTCTTATTAATTTCATTTTTATTTAAATATCGCAATAATCTGGCAATGTAGGGTATTACTTCAGAAATGCACAAAAATTATAACCATAATGGCCAGATAACCGGATCACTAGTTAGAAGATATTCCTTTGGCTACCAGGGCCAATATGTTCTTCCAGCATGATGGGGCCCCTGCTCACTAAATCTATAACATATTANGAAGAGTTTGTACACAATGTGACAATATATTATCGTCTAACCTTAATTTGTGTGTGTTGCTTTACATTACTAGACAGAAAGAATATTTAGCGTAACATTTACCAGAGGGTGATCGATATTACCTTTTTGCTTAATTATTTTTGGATGCCGCAAAAATATTTAAGAAAAACTCTGCGTTGAATCGCATATACAGGGTGTTTCATGAGGAATGGTACATACGTTAATATGTTATATATGGTCGATTTGTTCATTTTAAGCAGAAAAGTTCCTAAAAACATGTGCTCAATTCTCAAAGGTAATTGATATACAGCCAGTTAATGCATAAATTGATATCAGCTGCCAACACTGTTTGAAGTAGTGGTGGAACGGATATATATTTTTTTAAATCCGGCCAGATACCGGATAGATATTAATAACCTATTACTTAGTACTTTAGTACTGAAAGAGAGTTAGTATCTCTTTTAGGTGTTGGACACTGCAGATAATAATCAAGTTCAACCCCAATAGGATCTTTTTCATTGAGTACAAATTTATTTATATCAGGTTTGTCATTAGCAAACCCATTGTAACAATCCCAATCGATATATAAAATCTCTTGTTGCAGTTTCGTCCAGTTTTCTGCTCTTCGCTTGTAATTCATCATTACATTCATTAATAAAAGAACTGTCGCTGTTATCACTTTCGATTATAAATTAAAGTATCCTCTTTTTAATGCAACAAGCCGTTTTGAAAAATCACTTTCAGTTCTTGAGAAATAAATTTTTAAATGATCGACAATTTTTTCGAATTTTGCAATTTCCGCCAATTAAGTTTTAAAAATTCGTATAAAATCCATTTCTTGGAATGTTAGTATGAAAATTGTCCAGAGTGTTAATAAAAGTGTCCTCTTTCCAATGAACCAACCCGTGTTGAAAAATAACTTTTAGTTTTTGAGAAAACAATATTTGAAGTTTTGATAGAATTTTCGATGTTGCAATTTTCCTCGATAACTTCAAAATTCGCTATAAAATTAATTTCTTGAAGGAACCTTGTGAAAATATCACCAATTATTAATTAAGGCATCCTCTTTTTAATGCAAAGAGCCGTTTTGAAAAATCACTTTTAAATCTTGAGAAATAAATTTTTGAAATAATCGACAATATTTTCGAAATTTGCAATTTTCGCCGATTAAGTTTTAAAAATTCGTATAAAATCCATTTCTTGGAATATGACTATGAAATTTTTTTAAAGTGTTAATAAAAGTGTCCTCTTTCCAATGAACCAACCAGTTTTGAAAAACAACTTTTAGTTTTTGAGAAAACAATATTTGAAGTTTTGATAAAATTTTCGATGTTACAATTTTCATCGATAACTTTTAAAATTCGCTATGAAATTAATTTCTTGAAGGATCCTTGTGGAAATATCACCAATTATTAATTAAAGTATCCTCTTTTTAGAGTTGCTTCGTTTGTTAAATCAGCATCAAAAAAGTTCATTTTGTATCTTGGATCCAAATAAGTTGACATATCTTATCAGCTTTCTTATTAATTTCACTTTTATTTAAATATCGCAATAATTTGGCAATGTAGGGTATTACTTCAGAAATGCACAAAAATTATAACCATAATGGCCAGATAACCGGATCACTAGTTAGAAGATATTCCTTTGGCTACCAGGGCCAATATGTTCTTCCAGCATGATGGGGCCCCTGCTCACTAAATCTATAACATATTAACGTATGTACCATTCCTCATGAAACACCCTGTAAACATAGATACAGATACAAATAACTACATGTCAAAAGTTTGCTACTCCACTCTAGTTCAAAAACATCATCTTCATGTGAACGAAGTTGTATTTCAAAGATCAATCACACTGTCTGCATCATTCATTATTGAAAAGTCTTAAGATTATTTTTTGTATTTCAATATAGATGAGATTATATAAATGGTATGAATGAACATGCGTTTTGACAAATGGTGATGAAGTTCGTCTCTTAATAGGTGTTATTGTTTAATGTAAAGCCACATAAATGCTGTATGAAGCTGTGTGATATCAAGATTCTCATCTGGACAATCTTAACGAATTGAGATGTATGTCGGAAGAGGTGATGACGTAGTACTACCAATTATAAAATTTTGCCATCCTTGCCAGAATTGAAATTGATACTATCAACTTTTTGCAGTAACTGTGTAATGAAGTTGGGATTCAATTTGCTTCTTAAACTGTTACAAGTCTTCATGTTGACGTATTTTTATGTAAGATATAAACTTAAAGGTCATTTGTCAGGAAAAATTATCGCCAAACCGAACATAAGCAAGTAAGCACACTTAAAGGTGCCTACTAAAGATAACCTTCGTTATTATATGAAAATGGTATGGTCTGCACTTAAGAGAGTTCGCTCAAAACAGATATTTGCTAAAAATGGTCCTTTAGGAGTACTTTACAAACGTTTGTGTATGATGAACTATTTTAATAGTTGCGACAGAATTTTGCTAAATAGGTAAATGTAAGTAAAAAAATCTAGTTTTATTGATACCTACTGTATAATCAACGCGAAAAAAAGTATGCGAATTTAAAAATTGTGTCCTTTAAAGATACGCCACTTTAAAAGGTACTTAATAAACTACAACAAGGAACTTGGGTATTTACTCAACAGTAGAGGAGTATGCTAAATCGACATTCCCAATAAAATAAGAATTGGATCCATTCAATTGGAGGCTGTTTTACATAGATAAATCTTACTTTACAACTTCTTTTATTAATTACATTTAATGTATGATAGGGTTCCATCATGGAAAAGATATACCTCGTATATTTTCAATCGGCAATTTCACAAATTCTTTTCAGGTGCTTTACAACAATATAAGTAGTTTCCCTAGTTGATATGTATTCGACAAAATCGTGGACCATGAATTCATTAATCAGCATTCCTACACATTAACATCGAATTCCCGTTAAAAACGGTGGATTTAAAGGAATAGGAATTTTCATCTGCATACACACGTTCGTTGTGTAAATTAGTTATTTTATAAAATGTAACTCATCTATTCCAGTAATCGAAATATTTTTAATAAAATTAGTTTTATTGAAAAATTGAGAAATCCAATGTTTATATTTTGAATATTTATGAACAATGTCTTATGAAAATCCAAAATTTAAAGTTTGTGTTCATAGTTGCTGTTTTCTTCTACCGTACAATGTTAAAGAATTGTGTAGATCTTAAGCTCTACAATTTCTAGATTACTAAATCAAATTCTTTGTTTTTATAAAGGCGTCTTCTTAAGGTAGCAAAAAATTATCTCACCGTCGAGATGAGATCATCTACCTGAACCCAGAACGGTCGAATAATCTTTTCAATTCATTTCCTTAGATTTCAAAGGGACCAGTTCTGAGATTAAAGAAATGGCACGCAAATAATAAAAATGCACGTTTATGTCTTCGTTTGTTCCTCAACTAAAGCTGTTCATTTAGATCTTCTTTCTGACTTGATATGCAACATCTTTTTAAATTGCTTTGAAACGATTTATCTCTTCTACAATAACTTTACTCAGATAATGCTAAAACGTTTGTAGCCGCCGATAAAGAGTTTAAATCAGGTTAGTAGCACGGATTGGACGACCAACCAAAGTGATCAGGAGTTAAGGGTTGGATATCATTCATAAATATTGCGCCGGGACCAAATCTCCAAAACATGAATCTATTCTATTCTATTTGGCGAGTATTTGCAGCTTTTTATTGCCATTTCTCGCATCCAAGCCGCCAGCAGATCCTCTTCTATTCATCTCCACATTGTTATCATGGATCAATTTTTTCCTAGGGCTACCTCTTTTGTTTCTTTCTACTAGCACCCAGTTACAAATGACTTAACAGTCGTTATGACCTGTATAAAACAAGTGTTGCAAACGAATTGTACATTTCCATCCTGGTAAACTTTATAAAATTGCGTAGTTGTTCTACAACTTGACTGTAATTTTATCCAGTTTCCTGTCTATGTATAGTGGTTTAAAAAATGACTGTTACATACCTTCCACAATCATATCATGCATTATCTTGAAATCTTACAATGGTTTTCTTCATAATAGCCGAACGCTAATAAATATTTATTGCCTTACATATCTTTAATACGTATTTAAACAAGATTTCTCTTTGTAATGATCAAAAACTGAGATACCGTATTAAATCATTCTATTTATTAGATATACAAAATACCAATGGTTGCAATTTAATTAGGTTTCTTGATTAAATCAAACTATTTATTATGTTGGATTAACAGGATAAACTTTATTAGTAAATGGCACTTTTTCTGTATTTACATTCCAAGGATTAAGATGTTTTACTTAGTACTTAAGATGAAAAAATTAATTGAATCTCCAATCATTTAAAATCTTCACAATAATTGATTACTTCAAAAACTTGGCTATGCAATAAATTATATATGCGAGGTTAGTTAAAAAACCTATTCCTAGAAGATTTATTAAATTATATTATTTATGATTTCGATCAGCATTTTATTTATCGCAGTTTGATAAAAATAGCAACTTTCAGAATGACAATAATATAATTTAACTTATTTTTAAAAAAAGTTACCGATTTTTAAATCCTTGTACTTAAAAAGTCTCATTAAGTTTGATTGATGATGATCGAAGACAGTATTTTTAACGATTAATATTGATCGATACGACTAGAATTAATAATTATTATATCGTGAGTAAGAGTTGAGTCAGAATTACTCAACAGGAAACGTATACCACAATGAGAAATGTTGTTCGGGACTAAAGACACAGGTGGTATCTCAATATGTTATAAAATTTCGTGCTGTATAAAACTGAATCCAATTTATTTTTATTTTTACATAACCTATTACAAGAGTACTTTTACATAAATGAGAATCATAATAAAAAGAATCGTGCATAATTGCAGTAAATGGTCAAGATTACAGATTATCCGCTCGGAGTTGTGGCTTTGGTGAAAGCGGCTTGAAGTACTTCACAATTACATCTTTCGCGGTCCGTTTCGAGTAAAGTAGAAACCTGTCGTTCGTCTGGAAAACTGCATTCTTACCTTTTTCATCGGGGATTAAAGTAACGGTTTGTTCCCCGGTCGACATCGAAATCATTCGCCAGATTATTTCAAAAGATAAACTCATATATTGATTAATTAATCTAGATTATTTCAAAATACAAAAAGAAATTTCAAAAAATAGCCTTTAATCTTCAAACCATTTTCATTGTGAATTTAAATTGTAAAACCGCCATTTGTATAACAAATTTTTATTTGTTGTTGATTCTGAAAAGCGCAACACTAATCTTGATTTAAACCGATTAAACACCGTTCTCTGCAACACAATAACTTTGCAATAATATAAGCTAGTTTCGATGCGATTCTCATTCTATTATAGAGACCGGCAAATAGAAGTGCGACCTTCATCTGGTGCGCAGGAATGCGATTAGAGAGAATGGAAGCCGACGAGATTTATTGGAATTTAAATTACGAATCCGTATTCTGCTGGCTACGAAGAAAATTAAAAAGAAATACAGTGCGAAAGAGATTGCCGAGATGTAAAAGCCCGGAGAGGAATCAGTTCCGGGATTATCACAATAATCTTATAATAACCATACAATATTTAGCCAGCCAGTTGTGCCAGTTTAATTAGAAATTAAATTTGCTCAAGATTAAATTTTACAAGTACGTAGTCGTTTGAATCTAAATTTGAATTAAAAACAAATTAAGTAACGGTGTGGGTTTCTACTTGACAAACATTTACTTAACAAATATTTATCGTTTCTAAACGTGACCTAAACGTCATGTCTTATTGTCCACGCTTTACAAAATGTAATTCATTATGACGTTAGTGTAAATACATATGCGTTAATGAAAAGTATAATAAATTTCATTGTAATGACGACACATCATGAGAAATTTTTAGTAAAACATGCTAAAAGGTGAAAATGTAATTTATATTTCAATACATATTTTAATAATTTTTAAATTAGTTTATTGACGCTTGAAATTTATACTTAAATTATTTTTATTAAAATTAATATTACTTATTAAGATTCAACTGTCAAATAATGTTTAAATACTTTTGAAACATCCTGTATATCGAGTTTATTTAAAATTTTTCGTCCTAGTTTTAAGCCATTTATCTTCTACTATTGATCGAGCCCGGAGTCGTTAATTGGAAGAGAAATAGACAATTTTAGTATAATAACAGTCCGGTTTAGTTCTTACTTTCTAATATAGTGGTAATGCGGAACGAGAAATTAATCTGTTTCACCGGTTCCGGTAAGAGACCTACATTATTCTTTGAAAAAAAAGGGGAAAAATTAATTTCTTGATAAATGCATTTTGATAAAAACGTTCATCATCATCAAAGGCACTACAACCCCTAGTGGGTCTTGGCTTGTTCTAGAATCAACTTCCACTCTTTTCTATCTCGTGTCTTGGCCTTCCAGATTCTAACTTCCAGCATTTTTAGACTTTTTTTAGAATACGGACCAGAAAGTGTGGATTTTGCTAATGCCCAAATTAACCAAAAGTATCGTTCGGTGCAGTTTTGGTTTGAAAATTGGAGAACTAAAAACTTCTGATCCACGTTCCGCAGATGCAGTTTTAGAGGTAAATTGGAAAATGAAGTTAAGATTAAAATAACAAGTTGCGTTGTGCATTTTTTTATAGAAAATTGCTGAAAAGCAAGAAGTATACCAATCAGACGGAATAGTTGTAAAGTATTCAGAAAAGCCTTTCGCTTTTATAGTTGTAACTAAATTGATGCAAAAAGCATATAGTTTGCCTTTTTCCAAAGATATTGTATTTGTAGACAGCACTTTATCTTGCGATGCTTTAAATTATATATCCGGCATATCTATTCGGCCATTATGGTTATTTCTGAAGTGATACCCTACATTGCCACATTATTGCGATATTTGAATAAAAATGAAATTAATAAGAAAGCTGATAAGATAAGTCACCTTATTTGGATCCAAGATACAAAATGAACTTTTTTGATACTGTTTTAACAAACGAAGCAACTCTAAAAAGAGGATACTTTAATTAATAATTGGCGATATTTCCACAAGGATCCTTCAAGAAATTAATGTTATAACGAATTTTGAAAGTTATCGATGAAAATTGCAACATCGAAAATTTTATCAAAACTTCAAACATTGTTTTTTCAAAAACTGAAAGTTATTTTTCAAAACGTGTTGGTTCATTAGAAAGAGGACACTCTTATTAACGCTTTGGGAAATTTTCATACTCACATTCCAAGAAATGGATTTTATACGAATTTTTAAAATTTAATCGGCGAAAATTGAAAAATTCTAAAAAAATTGTCGAACTTTTCAAAAACTTATTTCTCAAAAACTAAAAGCGATTTTTCAAAATAGTTTTTTGCATTAAAAAGAGGATACTTTAATTAATAATTGGTGATATTTCCACAAGGATCCTTCAAGAAGTTAGTTTTATAGCGAATTTTGAAAATTATCGAGGAAAATTGCAACATCGAAAATTTTATCAAAACTTCAAATATTGTTTTCTCAAAAACTAAAAGTTATTTTTTAAAACATGTTGGTTCATTGGAAAGAGGACACTCTTATTAACACTTTGGGAAATTTTCATAGTCATATTCCAAGAAATGGATTTTATGGATTACCAAGCTGGATTTCAGCTTCTGAAAGACACGGTGCCAAACGCGTTTTGTAATCAAACTTTTTCTAAGTTATTTATTGCAGATGATTCTGATGCTGAAATAAGTGCATCAGTGATTATCTATCTTTCAAAGCAGCTCAACAAGTTTTCGTCATTTTTTGTCATCATCCATGTCTTTGACACATACGTGAGGACTGGTCTAATAAGCATTTTGCATATTAGTACCTTAGTTTTGTTGATTACTACCTCTGACGTTAATAGTTTTCTTAGTCCAAAGTAAGCTGCATTAGCCGTAGAAGAAAAAATTATAGAGCTGGTTAAAGAATCTATTTAACATACTTATCCTTAGAATAGAATAACACTAAATATAAAAGCAGGATGATTTTAAGGCGGTTATTAATTATTAACATTAGTAAAGTAATTTATTTTTAAATCAGATAACAAAAAAAAGATAAAAAACGATTACGTATTGTAATTGTTATGTGGTTCTATTTTTAATCTTTTGGTAAATGACGCGCGTTTAAACAAGCATACCATACATTGGCGTAGGTCTCTTAACAATGTGTTTCAAGCAAACACAAAAAAAAATAAATATTAATGTTATAAAGCTACTTTAAGTCACACGGAAACAAGTGATTTTAATTGCTTAATTGACTAATCTAATTTTAGATAGAAACAAAAATAATCTAGAAAACAAAAAGTTTTCGTGCGATGAAATAGATAATTCAAATTCGATCCAGTCCACATAATAATTTACCAGATAAGCCACACCTACTCCACCACGTTAAAATAGTTAATAAGATTCCGTTTGCGTATTGAATACCAGATGGCAATAATTAAGAGCCAGCGATATCCAAATCATTACTGCCCATGCAGAACACTTTCGAAACTATTTTTTCCACATTATAGGCAGGAAATGATGCTTGATATCGATTTTAAAAAAAGGTTAGTTTATTATGATCGTAAGCGACAAATCACCGTGATAGAAACACATTCTTTTTTGGTCTTATCCCTCGATTAAAATTCATCTCAATAAGATATGTCCGAATTTCATCACATCAATTTCTCTTTTTTGCTTCAAGTTGTAAGAAACATTTCGGTTTCTATCATACCGATTTGAAACTTACGAAATAGCTAGATTTCGTTACATCAGAATAATGAAATACCAAATATGTCTAAATATATCCATAAACTGAAACTAGCTTATATAAAAAATATATTTAGTAATATTTTCAAGCGTTAAGATCAATTGTGACTTAAAAGTATGTTATCTAGAATTGGAAGTTTGCAAAAAATTCTGGAACCACAAAAGTTTGGAATTAGTGCTTAAGCACAAGATTTGATGAAAAAGTTTCTATTAGCCTACCCAGATTGAAAGAACTCTAGTTTGCAGGAAAATGTTATGTGAATTTCAGACTTTTCAGAGATTTAGCATTGTTGCTTATCACTTGTCACCGACTAATGTACTTCTACAATATCACAATAACCCTTCAGGAGCTTACTTTTTGTGCAAATGACAGAACCGCTTCTGCGCATCCTCTGCTTCTTCGTACAGAAGTGCAGAAACATCGTAGTGTATTTCTAAGTGTTTAGCTTTATCATCGTTGAACTGCTATTAATAGGTTATTATTATACAATTTATTAAAAATCGATTTCATGAAATTGTTTTTAAATGATTGACCAGTTATAAATTAACGTGTATACTTATTAATAAAATATTCTATTTTGAAAGAGAATTCATAAGTGTTTCTTTTGCGAGTTGTCAAAATGTTACATATTATGGGACTTCAACTCTTCAATCCATAACACTTATCGCTAACCAGAGTGATACTTATAGCCCAACACAATGGGAAGAAACTAAATTAAAAAACTGAAATAATGATAACATCTTCTAGTAGTGGAAAAAATCCGAGCAAAACCAAAGATGTCTAGATGTCTAGGCCAAAATCAATAAATTCAAGACATTCTTACCCCTGAAGGAATACAGAAGTATTGATGAAGGTATTCACCAATACATAAACAAGATATCGTCAATTTAAAAGAAAGTCTATAAACACTTTTAGAAATATAAATGGACAACTCAAAAAACAGAAATCTTTATCATAACAAAAATGTCATCTATGCTATATTAAGAGTATACTTTATTCGTCTAACAATGCATAATTCATTTGGCCTCATTGATATTTGACAGAAAAAGATTCCAATCAAAACAGTTGATGTTAATTGCCACCACCATGTCCAAAAGAGTCCAAAAGATTTATATCAAATTTTTATATACACATTTTTTCAGATTTTGCCTTGAAACTACGTCAGACAATGGTGAAAACCAGTAGTTAGATGATGGTATTGAGAGATGTTAGATATAGTATACAGGATGTTTAAAAGAATCAGTTACTTTTGATGTTTTTCAAATAGTTTTTTCTTAAGTTTTTTGAATGGAACATCCTGTATATTGTGTGCTAATTGAATTGCTCATCAAGTTCCCTTTAATTAATGATAAGTGTGTCATATGTTTAACTTTAATAGTTTTCCTGATATTTAGAATTTAAAGAAAAATGTGTAATAAAATGTTATTATTGTACTTAAAAAAGTGACAGAATGTAATATATTTTTTTTTTTTTGTCAATTTTGTTTTGTTTTTTCTTTTTTGTTTGTCTGCAATTTGTAAATCAGTAATATTATATTAAAATACAAGTAAAAAAAACTTTAATAAATAAATAATCAAAATGTGATAAAAATACAAAAAATGCAATTAAATGGCAGAACAATAAATCCCAATTCCAATTATTAGAAGGAAATGCAGCAACAAACTATAAACAATTACTAAACGTTGCTCAACAAGTAGGTATTAATTTAATTAATATTTAGAAGTTGTTCATTAATGCGCTGTGTAAAAGATCTTGAAGTACCTTTTAACATGTGCATCTTATTTTCTCCAAAGTCGTAAAATATATAGCAGAACAATTGCATATTTTATTACTTACATCTTTTTAAATCTCATAAAGTACCAAGTCGCATTAAAATCTAGTATATGGCAGCAAAATTATTTTACATTATAAAATATTAATCAAATAGCAAAAAAAAAACTGATAAAAATAGACAGAATATAATATTAAGTATAATAATGTATATTTTATTACACATTATTCTTTAAATTCCAAATATCAGCAAAATTACTAAAGTTAGATATATGACTTATCATTAATTAAACGTAACTTGATGGGTTATTCAACCTGCTGGTGAATATACAGGATGTTCCATTTAAAAAACTTAAGCAAAAGCCATTTGAAAAACATCAAAAAGTAACTAAGCTTTATGAACACGCTGTATAGCGTATCTAATATCTTTGGTTATTCATCATCTACTTACTGGTTTTGACTATTATCTGACATAGTTTCAAGGCAAAATTGAAAAAAATGTCGTTTTTACATCGTTTTTAAAAAAATCCTGAAATGGACACATTTTAGAAAAACAATTGAATATCTCAGAAACTATGAACGTTATGAGTTAATAACATATTCGGTTGTATAAACAAATTTAATGCTATTCATAATATGATAAAATATATAGGGTATTCCAGTTAAAAAAATTTACATACTCTCCGTTATGAATAAATGGGACATCCCGTATAAGTAAAAATAATTTTACGAGTGAGTTAAACAACTTTTGTATATCATCCGCCGGGGTACTAATAACTCACCCTGTATAATTAAGATAGACTTTTCAGAATAGACATAAAAATAGATAAAACAAAAATGGATAATGACATGAAATTGGCATGTAATAAACAACGTTACCGAACTGTGTATTCTCTCCATATTTCGTTCATATTACTCAATACATCGATCACGACTTTCATCAGTTCAAACATGATAGTTATGGAAATTAATAATTTTGTTGCTTGCAAATATGGCAAATCGGTAAACAAAATGTTAGCAATAAAGTATGAAGCTTCTGCAATTCTTCTTAATATTAATTTAGAGAATATCAATTTGGAATCATAGTCAAGGACTTCAAGTCCCACTTCAAGAGTCTTTTTTGAAGCCGCCCGATGTTATTTTTACTTACGCTAAATGAACCATGTGCCTAATGCAAATCAAATGTACAATAAATGTGTATCTGCCGTTTTATCATTGGTATAGATTTTCTTATAATTACAAATAACTTTAAGCAAAAATACTACAAAATTGCTAATAAAGAGTACAACTTTCCATAGAACACTAAACCTAGAACTAGAAACATTCGGGTTTAGCTGCACGTCTCTCAAGGCGGCTAAACCCGAATGATTCTAGTTCTAGGTCTTGTATTAGTTCTAGTGATATTGCTAGTGTAAAACTAGAACTAACACTAGACCTAGAACTAGAAACATTCGAGTTTAGCCGAATGTTTAAAAATGCAATTAGCCGAACTAGAAACATTCGAGTTTAGCTGTGCGTCTTCAGACGCACGGCTAAACCCGAATGTTTCTAGTTCTAGGTCTAGTGTTAGTTCTAGTTTTAATCCAATAAAAATATCCAACATAGTGATATCTTATGCTAACTAGCACTACCTGTCACTGCCCCTAGAACAACTAACATTAGACCTAAAACTAGAAATATTCCTTTTAGCCGTGCGTCTCTTAAGACTGCTAAACCTGAGTCTAGTGTTAGTTCTAGTGCTAGTGTTAGTCTAGTTTTATTTGTTATTCAGCGCAAGATTGAGCTATAACGGAGACTGTATTCCCCGTTATCTAGGTTTTACTGTAATGACAAATTATATTGACTATGTATGTTAATAACTATTAATTTCACAAAAAAAGCAAATGTATTCAAATAATAAAAGATGTATCAAAAGTTATAGCTATAATTTAGATATAAAATAAGTAGTTTCTAACGAAACGGCCAATGTGAGTGTTGTTGATGAGGGAAAAAAGATTTTAAGTTATCCTTTTTTCAAAATCACCTAAGCATCCACCTGTGTAACATCCATGGTTACCTGTATAAACATGCTGACATTTAATTTTTTCAAAAACAGGTTTGCAACTGGTTTAATTTAACTTGTCCTCTTTGATAAAACTTACATTAAAATTACAAGTTTTCTTTTGCAACAACCGAAAATGAACTCCATTCACTTTTTATTGGCTCGTTTCCAAATTGATCTCATTTTATTTTATCCTCCCTTTTACCAATTATAAATCAAGTTTTTTTTTTGATACAAGACATTACAAAACTTGTTGGTATTATCAAATATTTTGAAATCATTTTTAAAAAGATAATTACCTTTTGCCCATCCAGTAACAACATTCCCCAAATAAGCAACTTTGTACGTTGGATCCGGTTCTGTAATATCAGCACTAGCACATTTTCTCAATCTTAATTTGTTCAATAAAGCTTTAAAGGCTCTCTTTCCGCGTTCCTTTTGATTGCATCTTCCCGGCATTTCACTGTTGAGGATTTCAATTGAAGGAACCCTTTTAGGACCGTCGGTTTTTACCATTAAAGCAGCATCGATTACGTCGACATCCTCCATTTTTACCGGTTTAAAGTTATTTTATCTTTTCTTCTACGCGAGCATGACGTGTGGGGTTTAGTTTATTTATTTAATCGTTTCCTTTCAAACCGTTTTCAACTCACGTTTCTTTTTCAGTTTTATTTATTCAAATTGATTCCTGAAACAAAAAAAGATAAACAAATTTAAAATTAAAAATACAATAAAATTGAATAAAATTTTTCATAAATTTAATTCATTGATAATTATGATTTTATTCAAGGTTTTTTACGTAATCTCGTCGTTTACGCACGAACGTCTTTGGTGAAAGGAGATTTTATTATTTCAAATCGGTTTTCTTTCAAGTTTCTTTCAACCTGCCAATGCAATGTACGGGAGGTTGTATTTGCATCGTTCTCAAGGTTTCGATTTCTAAATCGATTTGCCGACAACTTTAATTACGAATTCTCAAATCGTACTCAATTGATAAACGTCACACAACAACCAGAAACATAAAAAAAACTCATTATAATGGGACGTGGCGTTTTCCCCGTTCCATATTTATAAAGTTAACTTTATTACATGCTTTCGTCATAGGGTAATACTTTTAAAATCTAGGCTAAGCTCAGATTTACGTCCAGGTTATTGTTCTTGGATTAATTGAATTTAGTTTCCTCTTCTATGTTTTTATTTATTTTATTGTTTAACCGAGTTGTTTTAGTTTATATGAAAATATTGACCGAGTCTAAATTAGTACTAAAATTTAGACTAAAAAGTAATCTTCTTGGGCTTTATTTTTTATTTGTGGAAATTTTATGACAATTTAAAAATATGAATTCGATTAATAATAATAAGTTAATTACTTGTTTTGTTTGTTTATTTTTAAAACGAATTAATCCGCCAGTTGATAAATAAATTTATAACGAATTAAATTATTGCAAAAACATTACAAGGTAATCTAATTTAATGCCGCATCATTAAAAACGTTTTTAAATCAATCTTAATAAATTAATTTGCAAGAAAATGTTCAACAACAATAATTTTCATATCTTTTTTGCGCAGCGGGCCAATTTTCTTAACAAATGTGGACGACCTTCGTCAATTTCTCGATAGTGGTAATTTTCTAAATGCTGAAATTATCCAATTTCATGTCGATTCTAGGAATTTTTTTTCTTTTAAATTACTCGTTCATTGACAACGAAAATAGAACAAACAAAATTGGTTCTTATTAATACTTTTTTTGTCTTAAAATAAAATTGATCGAATCGATAACAATTTCCAACAAATAAAGCCATAAAAATTATTTTTCTCGGCTTTGATGTATGATTGATCGTTTTAAAGTAGCAATACCCCGGATTAAACAAAATTAAACTTTCATTTTAACTTTCGATTAACGTCAAAGTAATAATCCTCGAGTTTAACAACGATTTTGATGATTCAAATGTAGAAATTAATTTTTTTGTTAAAAAAATTAAACATTCTAAAGCAATTAATACTCGATCGTTTTGTTTTATTAATAATTTTGCGTTATTTTCTGTTGCATAACCATCTCGGTTATTTTCTGGTTTACTTATTCGCTTCGTGCAAAAAAATTGCCGTCAAACTTACGTAAAACTTCCTACACAATAGAATGGAATTAACGGGCATTTTAAAATAAAAATAAAATGTTATCGCTAAAATTAAATTCATATAAAACAATTCATATTATTTTTGAAGATTAAAGAAATAATGTTTTGTATACTAATTCGAGGTAATAACCCGATAATGTTTATGAACGAGACAACACAAAGGCGGAGAAATCTCTTTGGCAACTTGCCAATCAAGAAACATATAAGTAAATTTCAGTAAGTCTTATTGTTTCTATTTCTGTATAAAAAGATTTTTATGTTTTATTAAATCCCCCGTCATGTAATGGCCTAACAAAAATAACAGAAATAAAATTGTTCAATTAATGGTACCGATAAACCAAAAAGCTAATAATCAGGACTTCTCTATCAATAGAAAGCGATACCATAACATGTTATTGTAGGCATAAATACTCAGTGTGAATGAGTTATTCAATTGAATTAGAATAAATCCTCTTTTCCCCATTTAGTATTATAATATAACAGATGGATCATTAACTTTTTTGGCAAATTTAACCGCTCGGAGAATGTCCAAAAGCTAAATTGAAAAGATGTATGATGTAGATAATGTACTAATATAGACGTGGCTTTATTCGAGGTATTTCCCCGCTTCATTTCAAGTACATAAA
Organism: Onthophagus taurus; assembly: GCF_000648695.1. NCBI lineage: Eukaryota > Metazoa > Arthropoda > Insecta > Coleoptera > Scarabaeidae > Onthophagus > Onthophagus taurus. The sequence continues at coordinate 264,002 of NW_019280934.1, forward strand.
ACTTCAAAGAAGAAGGAATGTCATAAAAATCATAAATTATATTTGCGTTGAAATTTGTTGAGTTTACAGAAGTAAATGCGTACATTGTTTTATGTTTAAGTAAATATATGTGAAGTTATTTACTTATAAAAACAGAACACTTATAATTTATGCTTTAATATACGTCGTCCTTAAAATGTAAGAAAAGTGAATATGTTTCTTCACGTCACCAATTTTTTCTTTTGCACCAGACATTTTTCATTGTGAGATGAAGGACGATATTGCTGGATAATATGCAAAATGTTGAGAGTTACCAGAATAGTATTAAGAAATGTCAAGGTTCAGCAAAGATGTTGAACGATATGAGAAAATACGGTAGAGATATAACAATCAAGTTTCTGGAAAATAAGGAATTATTTATAGGACACTAAATCTGTAGTAAATTTGCTATAATATGTTAGTTCCTGGTATACGACTTTAATTACTTCTATATTTCAAAAACAAATAAAGTAGCAGATTGAGCAAGTTGAATTTAAAAAATCATAACAACGAGTTTTATGAAAAATAAAGAATTGTTCATAGACATATTAAATCTTCATTAAATTTCAAATATTCATTGCAAAGAAAATATCTTTAACGTCAAAAATGTTGCCGTCATTTTATATCAAACTGATACAATGGTTTACCACTAATTCAAAATTATCTTTCTACTTTGGCAGCGGCAGAAATTTGATTCCTCCATCGTTGTATTGTACATTAGCGCATTGTAAATCACTAACACATTATTAACAACTATAGAGACTAGATAGTCAAATTTAAAATAATTGTATCTCAGGATCTAATTGAAATATCATGACGAAATAAGCAACATTTGAAAGCAAATTTAATACACATGCAACATCCCAAACATTATATTATAATTTCAACAAACTCTGATATCACGATTTTTTGAGTACGTCTTTGCAAAACATTAAGTATTATAGAGGCTAAAGAGTGAAATTTAAAATAATTCTATCTCAGGACCTAATTGAGATATCATGACGAAATAAGCAACATTTGAAAGCAAATTTAATACACATTCAACATCCCAAACATTATATTATAATTTCAACAAACTCTGATGTCACGATTTTTTGAGTACGTCTTTGCAAAACATTAAGTATTATAGAGGCTAGAGAGTGAAATTTAAAATAATTCTATCTCAGGATCTAATTGAGATAAAATAACGAAATAAGCAACATTTGAAAGCAAATTTAATACACATTCAACATCCCAAACATTATATTATAATTTCAACAAACTCTGATGTCACGATTTTTTGAGTACGTCTTTGCAAAACATTAAGTATTATAGAGACTAGAGAGTGAAATTTAAAATAATTCTATCTCAGGATCTAATTGAGATATCATGACGAAATAAACAACATTTTAAAGCAAATTTAATACACATTCAACACTCCAAACATTATATTTTAATTTCAATAAATCTTGATGTCACGACTTTTTGAGTTCGTCTTTACAAAACATTAAGAAGTATAGAGGCTAAATAGTTAAATTTCAAATAATTCTATCTCAGGATCTAATTGAGATATCATGACGAAATAAACAACATTTTAAAGCAAATTAAATACACATTCAACACTCCAAACATTATATTTTAATTTCAATAAATCTTGATGTCACGACTTTTCGAGTTCGTCTTTACAAAACATTAAGAAGTATAGAGGCTAAATAGTTAAATTTAAAATAATTCTATCTCAGGATCTAATTGAGATATCATGACGAAATAAACAACATTTTAAAGCAAATTTAATACACATTCAACACTCCAAACATTATATTTTAATTTCAATAAATCTTGATGTCATGACTTTTTGAGTTCCACCATGCATAAATCGATATGTAACATCGTACAGAAAAATGTTTGTGACCAAACCTGTTGACTTGAGCCTTTTGTAGCGTTAGAATACTTTATTTATTTTTTGATAACTACTATTTACGATATTTGTCCATTTATGTGTTATTATTGACTATGAGGATAGAATTTTCAAGTATTATCAATGAACATGTGGATCATATAAGAAGTAGATAGTTTGATTTGTTGAAAAGAGTAACAAAATGTTAACAATTTTAGGCTTTAACACAGGATTCTAAGAGTTTTATGTGGAATGACTATGAGATACATATTATTTGAGTTTTATTATGTAATGTGGTGTGCAAAAGTCTTAGTTTTACCCTATAACTATACAGAATTCAAACACGTAATGTTTCTTTTGCCATTGTTTCAATAAAATCCAATATACAATGAATTAAATTGCTATTGATACTGTAAAATTTATTATGCAGCTTTGGATGTGCAGGATGTGAAGGATGTGATGGAAAATGGGACAATGAATTACATTTCTTTTCTTAGTGATATGTTTAAAATGTTTAATATGAGGTCCCAGCGATATGGAATGCTTCAACGTACTTTTAAAAGAACTCTATAAGCTACTACTTTTTCAATTTAATATCAGAAATTGTAAAATGGAAAAATATATATGCATATAGTTGAAATTACGTATGAGAAATCTACGTTTATTATGGCTAGAATTGTAATGTGACGTCAGAAATTGAACTATAATTTGTAAACTATCTACGTATAGCAATTCTACAAAATTACTATTTCATTTTTTCTGTAATAAGGTAATTTACCAAGCGAAAGGAAACAGTTTAATGAATCGTTTAATGTAATTTGAGATCGATACAACAATAAATTCATCAAATTAAAGCGTCATGAAGCATGATATCAATGTTGTAGTAGCCAAACTAGTAATTACCTAATTTTAACTATTTATAATAATACTTTATTGTGCAATACTCATTTATACGTATAACAGTGATAAAAACCCAATATAAATTATACAGATTTCATATACAGCTGAAAGTACAATTAAGTTTTAGCTTATAAAACCATGATGGACATATGTGATAAATGATTACTCTCAATAAGGGTTGGCTCAGAAATGCTAATCTTCTATCTTAAACATTGTCTCTTACAATTCAGATAGCATAAAAGATATAAAGATAATATAATTTATGCAATAAACTCTCATGACTAATCATCCACACCGTTCCGAATAAAATTCATTACAACGGTTATTGTTGTGGTTGGGAGCTCGTTTTTCTTAGTAACCATTTAAGATGTTAAATTGTTCTAGGTAATATATTTAGCATGTTTGCAATCAGTTTTTCAAAAAAATTTAGACACTATTGGAATAAAAATCTAATCACCATATTAATATCAGCTGAATAAACTCCTCTATCGCACTTTTATCTAAGTAAGTGTGTCAGGATGTAGATTAACCATATTGTTTCAAACAATCCCATTTAGACCGTAAAAATTAATTGTAAACTGTCTAAAATGTATTTGATATTAGATTTATCTTGTGTGATATATTTAACCTCACTTAAATGCCCTTTACCATTTTTTCTGGTATGTTACCAAACTAAACGTTAAAATCATTAGCATATAAACTATCATGACTTGGATTTCTCTTATGTTTATTTCTCGATCACTATTTATTACATCTCACATAGACTTCTGTTTGTTGATTGCTTTCAGTAGTTTTCTTAATTAATTGTCTATTTTTAACAGTTATTTTCTGCATATTCGCACTCTTATATTGTTTATATAAACCGAAGTTCTCTTGATTTATCACAACAACGGATCTCCCTAAAACTGATTTCGCAGCAGAAAGTAAGCCAGACATACACTATCGATTGGTAAAGGATGAGTTAATTAATGGAAGCAAATAAATCCTATTTTATACAAATAAGTTCGTTCCAAATTCTAGGCTCATCTATCTCACAATACTTTTCTTTAATAAACTTTATTAGCAGCATTAATAATAGAATTTAAGATGTTATTTTTATTTCAAATTAAAGCTAAATATTTCCATTATCAAATGATCATATTAAATTTGTGAAAATATTTTCTAAACAAACCTCGAAATGTCAAAAATGAACTAGTTTAATAATTCCCACGTCGTTATGGTTTATTTTAAAATAGATCTTATTGTTACCTTTAATTTACGATATTACATTAAATAAAGACCTTAAAGATCTATTGTACCACGATAGATAACATTATCAAATTTCACCGTGCAATTCTTAACGAACCTTAACGTCATGCTCCTTGAAAAGTCATTCAAATCCTTTTGGGAGATAAACTGCGACTCAAAAATCAAGAATCTGATACGATTAACAGCATGGCTGTGACATAAAACATGCTCAACAGGTTGAGGTGTGCCTTTAAATGCTGCTACGAGCAAGTCCTAAAATATTTCCGAGTTTGACAGTGGCGATGTTAATAAACAACTTAGCGTGTCTCATTCCAGGAGAACTGGTCAACAGTAGGGGAAGTCTCTCTTCAGCCTATAGTCCAATCCTATGTTTGTCCATTGCAAATGATATAACTATTGCTAGTTTTGGCCCCACAAACGCTTTAGCGCTGCCTTCTCGTGCTATCTCATCTGCCCCTTCATTGCCAGCAACCCCAGAGTGGCCTAAGACCCAGATCGGAGAAATTCTGTTATCATAACTAAGCGTGTTTAAAATTCTTTTACAGTCATTAGCCAGAACCGACACCATTTAGCACCCATGCCTGAATCAGAGAATTTTCGTTTTCTATCCAGGATTGCCATTCAGGCAGTATATTCTGGTATCGACCATTAATCTTTGGTAGTAATCCCGTCAAATCTGGCAGTATTGAAAGCACAATATTAGTGCTTATAGTGCCTTCTGCAGCCCATTGGTAGGACATGTCGGAGCAGTTTTGAGCATATTGATTAAACCTCTAAGTGATAGTTCTAGCCACTTTATCTATATACAAATGCAAAGAAGATGGCCAAGCAGAACATCCATTGCTAGAGTTGGCGTTGTGCTTATCGCATCATTGATTGCCAATCCAGCTACTCGTTCAATTCGTCAAAGTTTACTGATGCCTGAAGTCTGTCGGGCTTTCCTATACCAGGCTGCCGCTCCGTTTGTGATCAGTACAGTCTGACTTTACGATATTAATCATCAATTAGTTCATGTAAATAAAGATAAAAATTTCTTAATATTTTATTAGATTTAAAATACAAAAAATTCTAAAAATCGATTAAAATTTAAAAATATGTTTAATTTAAACAATGACAGTGTTTGAGTAAAATTACTAATTTCTCACCATTTCGGAAAACTACATCAATAATATTTGTTGTCATCAACAATACTGTTTTAACCCCGGAAATGGCGATTAACATGAACATGTTGAAAATAAAAATTTTAATCAAACAATTATCAAGTTTTTTTGTACCCTGAATAGCGTTTATAACAGCTTTTTATTGATGTGCTTACCTGCATTGAGCAATTATAGTTTTTTAATTCAAGGTTGTTTTAAGTAATTATTTCGTATTTATAAATAATACAAAAGTAGTGTATTTAAATTTGTATTTTAATTTAAATAAATATTTAAGACTTGCTAATAAGATTTACTTGAATACAAATTTAAACATTTACTTATTTTTTTCCGGAAGTAGTCTTCCTGTGTGTTTTAACTTTTTTGCACGGAACGAATCTCTTCGTTTCAACAACCGCAAAATGCCGTATTCTTGTATTGTGTACGGCGGAAAAAACAATGAAGAAATCCATTGAATGCTAATATATCGGGGGTATTGTGTGAAGAGAATCTTTCAAGAAAAAGATATTGAACTATTTTTATTTTTATTGAGATGGGGAAAAAAAATCTTTGAACTTTGTACATAGCATTTAATCGGCAATAAACTGGGTGTAAACATTTTTTCATTGAAAACGTAAACAGAGACAACATTATGATAAGAAAATAATTATAATGACGTATGAAATGATCGGAATGTTATCCAAACGTATTTATAGAAAGAATTTATTCTTGTTAATTTATCTAATTATTTATAATTTTAGCTAGGAAAATCACAATGTCAAAATAAACAATCACCTCTAATTACGAAACTTAACACATTTAACGTGAACCTGAATTGTGTTTACTTCTTTTAGATTTTGTAACGGAAACGTTTTAAGCGATAAAACAGTGTTTCTTTAACTTTATCTAACACATTATGAATTTTAATGGACCTTAATTAGTTTTAGTATGATGTCTCGCGTGTTCTCGGATATGCATTGTTTTCGAAAGACGATCTATCGGTGTGGGTTTAATTACTCTTATGGAATGTCGAAGGATGGTTGAATACCCATCACTTATAAAGAGTTGTCTGTCAGTCAGATGGTCTTTTAATAAATTACCAACAGGAAGTCGACAACATATGGCTCGTACGAACACCCACTTCTAGAATTTTAAAATTTATCCGTTGTTTAAAACAAGAAAGAAATATTATTAACGAATTTAAACAGTCTTAAATATATTTTTTAATAAAATTTAATAAGTGTTTTGAAATTGAAAGAATAAATTGGTTTGTTTTTTTCGTAATCAAAAATATTTTTTACGTTTTATATTAGTTGGACTTGGTGTTGCTGCGTAAAAATGAAGTAATTAAGGTGATGAGGAAATCGCCGAGCCCTGACGATTACTTTTTGCTTAAATAATTACTTTTTTGAGATACAAAACTACTTTATTTCGATACAAAAACAACACCTTTTTCATATTCTTTTTTATTATAATAAATCATCAAGTGTAAAATTGAGATTCAATTTTAAAAGTATCGATCCGTGGAATTTTTAACTTGGTGTATTCTCAACTGATTGTTTTTAAACACAAAAACTTATTGCTCAATAATTTTCCCGTGAGAATATTAAAATTTTGTTACAAAGAATATTTGATTAGAATATCCCACGTTTTTGTTGTATTTTTATCGACTAAATTATAAAAATTGTGTGTCATATTATTTCAGTCAACCAATCATAAATAATAAATAAAATAGTTTCTAATTTGAGAATTAAATGTTATGATACATTTCTTAAACAGCAAATAGAGTCTAAAAATAAAACAGATTTCTCATTCATAAAACTTTGTTAATATTGTAGATGTTTGAAATTATTTCAGAACTGTAGAGCAATGTGGTCGACATCAAGTCGCAATATTTTATTTACAAAATGTATTCATCAGTAAGATTTTCGAAGTGATGTTACACACAGACGTTCTGGTTCTGTCGTATCTTATCAACTGCAATCAAAAAATGTTGCATAACAACGTGGTAGAGCTAAACCTTACTAACTTGTACTCATTGTGATTGTCTGTGACATCGATGACGTAATGTCACAGTGTGTTCAATAATATTTACAAGTTGATATGAACTGTACATGGATCAATCAATCTTTGTACTGCGATCATCGAGATGTATTATACCGTTTCAAATTTTATCACTCCACTGATTCTAACAAAAATTATTCAGTTCAGATGTTTGAGGTGGGAGGGACAGATTGCGTGAAGGTGGCATAAAACATTTCTACTTATTACCATTATTTCCATTATTTAAATGCGATTATATGCAAATTAAGCAACAATTTTATTTACTCTTCTAGTCGGGCATAAAGCCAAGTTGAAACAAAACCAATTAACGCACAATTACACTTTATGGATTTATCCAAAATTATGTTTTGTTCATTCGGCCATTAATACTCGGTTTTGTGCACAACGATCTTACTTATTTTTGAAATTTACTAATTCCAAAAAATGCAACAAACAGAATTTAACCCCTTCAAGACTCCTGATACACCGTATGTACCAGTAAATGTTTTACCAAACTAAAACAAGTTTCTATCTTCTCCAAATAAAAAATCGTCTTGAAAAGGTTAAATTCCGAAAATATATATTGTGTCATCTATTGGTTGAAGTAATAACTTTTGTAGTGGGTATGAATGTTACTTGATTAGAGATTTTTATTAGTCAGACGAGAAGGCTTCATTTTATCAGCCCAAGTTTCTCCTTTGCTTACACTGTCTACTTTTTTTGCGTGATCAGTTATTATCATTACCAGTCAAATTGCGAACTCGGTGTGCAATATGGTGCACACCGAGATTCGGTGCCTAATTTTTGAATAATACTATAATACGGAATTAAGGCAAAAACACCTTCTTTGGTCCGGAGTTTATCTCCAATGGTTCAGAATCCACCATAAACTGTAGGTCCCCTGTAATGTAATGTAAGGTGCCAACATTACAGGCAGAGAAGCAAACTGTGGAATAACAAAGAATGGGCTGATGATAATGACAGGATAGTCAAATGGATGTCAAAATAATGTTTATAACGATTTTATTGAATTTATTCCACACCTACCTAGGGCTACCTCTTTCCTATGTAGCCTAAAAACAAATTGTTTGAATACACTCAATACATCTCAATATCCGCGAAGCATCATCGTCAGCTTGATTCTGGAAAGATGAGTAAACTGTCGAATTTTAATGTACATGAGAAATTACTGTAAGGACTTGCTTACTTGGGTTGGATCGTGTCTCAATGGAGATATCCAGGTTATTAGAAAGGCACGGATTGCCAATATAAGTAAAATGGAAGCTTTTATCTATAATATAGAATATATTATCAATACAATTTTGAATACGAGTGCATTTGCCTTAATGCGAGGTTTTATGCCTCAGCAAAGGGGATTTAAGGACGCTCTCAGGTTTCCTGATTGGCCATGTGCCCCTAAAATACCACCTCTTCAACATTGGACAAGCTGAGGATCAAACTTGTCGACTTTGCAACGAGGAGTCAGAAACGGCTAAACATATACTGTGTAATTGCGTTGCCAGAGGCCGCCTAAGACACAAAATTTGGAGAACAAGATCTTGGAGCAATACTAAGGTTCATTAAGGACCTACATTTGCCCTAAAATTCTGGAGAGCTATAGTTACAATAGATAGCAATATTAATTCTTTTATTGTTTCAGTAGAAATGTACACGAAAATCAACTGTTAAGATGATCCCTTTTGTTGGGAGATACTAATTTAAGAAAAATATGTATGTTATCAATAAAGGAGTCAAAACAGTCAATATCTGAACATCATTATAAGTCTAATTTACTCGAATGTTTCATCATATCAGCTACATAATCTAACGATTATCTGACTTTTAGGGTTTGGGGCTATCGAATTGAATTGCAGCAGCAGACGGTGTCATTATTAGCAATTAGAATTACGTCAAGTGATGTAATGTATCATGTTTAAAGTTCTCTCTTCTTTTAACATAGTTGCATTTGGTATATTTTTTTAAAAAACCTTACTCTCATTGTCAGATTGATTCTGGTTAGTTAAATTTGTTGACGAATTTGATGTGCATGAGGAATTACTGTAATGGTTTGTTTCCTATCTGAAGGAATTTTCTTACCAAATCCTGTGATAGTGTCTTATAATGTTTCCCAAGGTAGTCATTTGGGACTCTCATTATTTAGTATTTACATTCATGACATACTTCATGTTTTTAATAAGTGCTTACTGTATTTATCCATCCCTCATTAATTTTTAAATCATAACAGTAAAATTGAATTTGGCAAAATATTTTCTTCTCGAATTACTGTTGGTTGTAAATTATTTTTTGATAAACACGTTGATATGGTTGTACCAAAACATTTTGGTGAATCATTTGCCATCTTTTGTAATAATAACTTAAATATATTCAGTTTCATTTTATTCTATTAATTTTCTATTTATAAAACATTTAACATGATTATAAATATCAGTACCACCACGTGTTTATCAGTTTGTAGGAACATTTTAACTACGACGACATTATTCAAATATAATAAATAAATGTTATCTGCACAGTCAAAACGTGCTTATCAACATTCTTGTTATTACTGAATGAGATTATCGCAAGATTTTCGTAGACAAAATTAAAAGTTGTAAAACATTTTATCTTTAAGAAAATATTATGATATTAAGTAATAAGTAAATATTAAATAAATCAAAATTTAAATTTTTTCGTTGTTATAACCGTTTCATCGAATTATATTTTTAGCAATTTTTTCGTTTTTCTTTCTTTACCGCCTTCAAAGAACTAATTAACTCAACGTCTGTTTGCTTTAAGCAATAAAAAGCGTAACACCTCATTGACTTCAAACAATAGACTTTTTTTAAAACACCATAAAAAAATTCTAGAAAGAAGTATGGTTTTTCATGAACCCATTTTCATTTTAAATTGATAATAAAAAATGGGGAAATACGTTTTTATCTTTTATTTATTTCTTTTAATTCGTGTGCATGTGGTGTACACCGGAAAACGATAATATTATTGATATTTGATATTGAAATCTAAATAAATGTAAGTATGAAATTCATCCTTTATCAATCGATTGATGCAAGAAACTTTAATCAAGCAAATAAAGGATACATTAAACCGTTAAGAAGCCGTCCTGTATACATCTGAACGATGGAAAAAAGCTTAACCGTTAAGGGGCCACCTGTACATTCATTAAACCAACATATGTACGAGTTGAACAAGAACCTCTTGTTCTAAAACGAGTGCTTATTAAAAAAAAGCCGTTATCAAAATTATCTTGACACAAAATAAATATTGTGCAGAAAGTTTTACAAAAGAAATTCTTAAACGTTTTAATTTAGACTTGAAAAGAGTTCTTGAAAACTACTTAGGATTAGTTTAAAAAGACGATACGAGATCTAGATTTTCTAGAATGAACTCGAAGGGAATGTGAACAACATTATAGAGAGAGGGAAAGAGAGTGCGGAATTCCGCAAGCCGGTCCTGGCAATTAAAGTTCAAACGCCGGCTCCGCGGTCGGTATTATCGTGACCACCGGAGTGCGCTTAGACAGTGAACGGAGGAATGCTGTTCGACGGAGAGATGATGCCCCGGTGCGTAACCTCGTTTCGAAATGTGTTAGTTGTTCAGAGAGGTTAGTTACCTGAAGCGAGAACTTCACACAACCAAACTTTATTAACACATCCACATTAATAATTACTAATTTGAAAATCTTAATTAGATTACTACACGGAAATTTTTTCAAAAATACATCACAATCTAACGTCATATTTAAGAAGTGTTGACAATCTTGATTTCTTTATCTTAATCATTTTTAGGTACTACTATACGTGACAAAAGTCAAACCCATCACTTTAGAGATCGATATCTACAAAATTCTACATTTCTACATAAATATTATATTTCGCGGAATATCGCGGTTTAGAGGTTAAGGTTGTGTCGAAAACGGTTGGGTTTTCCATCCAATCCTGCTGGTGCTCTAGACTGGACGTCGCGCCTTTATTTCTTTATGCAGGTAAAATAAAGGCGCGACGTCCAGTCTGGAACACACACCACCACCATCTTTTCCGATTGGACGAAATCGCCCCGCATGGCTTCTTGGAGACATCGTCTTTCTCTTCCTCGACGTGCCCCTAAATTGGCGTTGAGGGATCTTTTGAAATTTTTCCTCTCCCAGCAAAATTTGCTGCTGCATAGCCTTCCCTAGGCTAGCCACAATCTGCGTCACAACCTCACCCGCATGGGCCTGCTTTACGCTTTGGCCATCACGTACTTCCGTGGACTCCACCACCTCTCCTTTAGAGTTTCTGACCACTCAAGTACAGCTTGTTGCAATTTCCTCTCCGCGTCTGCGATGAGGACTACATCTTCTGCATATATTAGAGCATGGCATACATGTACTTATCGACTTACAACGACTCAACCTCAGCACAACTTAACATCAAATCTACGAACAATTTACGAAGCAAGTTTAATCGAAGTTTCAATACACAAAAACTCCGAATCGTTGAAAACCGTCAGAATCAATTCCAGAAAAACTTTACTGAATGCTTCGACTCTATAAAAATAGTTCCTTTGTAATGAGAAAGTGTTTCAAAAGGAAAGATGAACAAGAAAAGGATAATAAATAATTTTTTTATGTATATGTATATTCAATTAGCATTTACTACACAAACCCTGGGATTCCTTGCTGCACACCTTTCTTGTGCGAGCAAATCATTGCAGTCGAAAATACTGTTATCTAAGCTTTATTTGTTAGTCTGGCAAATGAAGCAGTTTTTAACGCACATCTACCCATCAGCACGTTAGTGGAATCGGTAAAAGGTATAAAGCTAGATGCTGAGGATATTTTGGTGAGTTTCGATGTGGAATCCCTTTTTACTAGGGTACCAGTTAAGGATGCTGTAGATGGTCTCCGCCAAAATCTCGTTCTGGAGGGAATGATCCGAATTCGTCAGAATACGTGCCTAAATATTGAAATGATCTTAAGAAGAATCAAAAATGCTTTAATTTGATACCAAACATGATATATTTGAGAAATATAGGAAAGTTAGGTTAGAATTTGTCAAATATTAAAATTAAATATAACCATTTTTTGATAAATATTGAAATGATCTTGATAAGAATCCAAACTGCTTTAATTTGATACCAAACATGACATATTTGGGTTAAAAAATAAAAAAGTTAGGTTATAATCTGTCAAATGTCAAATAATCGCCATTTTTTTTTTGCAGAAAATTAAGATAACTCGATAACGGTTGGAGATAAATAAGTCGAGTTTGGGTTCATTTTAAAGGATTTTTAATTTTCTATCCGTTGATGTTAAAAAAAGAAGAGCTTTATAACTAAAAAAAAAAATCTGAATAATCCTTATTAAGAAAAAAACACGATTTCATCCTGCTAATCCGATAAATTTGGTTATGTCCGACTACTCGAGCGTGCTTGGCCGAATTCGGTTTCTTCTTTCGGATCTTAGTAAGAATAAAAAATGCTTTAATTTGATATCAAACATGATATATTTGGGTTAAAAAATAGACAAGTTAGGTTATAAACTGTTTAATGTCTAGTGGAGTGCTGTTTATCATCGACGTATTTCAGCTGGAAGGAAGAATTTTACGAGCAGTTCGAAGGGGCAGCCATGGGATCTCCATTATCGCCAGTTATAGCGAATTTCTACATGGAATTATTCGAAGAAGACGCTTTGAAGAAGAGCCAGTGGAAACCAAAACTATGGCTCCGATATGTGGATGACACGTTTGTAATATGGCAACATGGTAAAAAACGGCTCCAAGAGTTCTTGGATCACTTGAACGCTCAACATCCGATGATTAAGTTTACCATGGAAACAGAAATTGCTAAAAAACTGCCTTTCCTAGATGTGTTGGTCACCAGGATATCACCAGGTATCTGCAGGCATCATCACATCATCATCCCCAACAGAAGAAGTCCGTGATCCGTATTTTATTTCAACGAGCAGCGAGAATATGTGAAGCAGATAACTTGAAGAAGGAGCAACGCTTTCTACGAGGCGTGCTGCAGGAGAACGGACATTTCGACGGCCATCAAGCAGCGAAAGCAGAAAGAGGGCGCGGTAAGTACAAAACCACTTGGATTTATTTCTTCCTTATGTTTCAGGTGTGACGGAACGAGTTTCCAGGCACCTCAAGGAAAACGACATCGTGGTGCGATACGGGATGATCAGCAAGATTCGGAACACACTCCCAATAGCCAAGGACAAACTAACTCCATTAAAAGGAGCGGAAGTCTGCCGACTATCGTGTAGTTGTGGGAAGGTTTACGTTGGCCAAACTGAACGCAACGTCAAGTGCCGCATCAAAGAGCATGAAAGGGATGTAAGGTTGAAGAAGATCCAGCAATCGGCGGTTGCGGAACATTGCCATGCGCCGAATAGACTTCGAACAAACAAAGGTACTGGGTAGGGACAACAGATATTACCAAAGACTGACAAGAGAAGCCATAGAAATCCATCGACATAGAAATAATGTCAACAAAAAGGATGGAAACGTGAAATCTTCTCTTAAAAGACGCACGGCAAAACCCGAAAGTTTCTAGTTTTAGTTCAATTAACACCGGCCGTGAAAGCCTTCGTAGTTATACGTAGTGGAAGCTTTGGTAAAGAATCAAAGTTTAAGTAAATTAGCCCGTCTGGTGGATTGTCGTGCCCAGATATCGATAGCTGCTGACCTAGGTGAGAAGTTGACTATCGTATTTGATGTAGATGTTATTCACCTGTTCGTCTGTCCTCGTCATCACCATAACTTGACTCTTCACTTTGTTTTCACCTATCTCCTTTAGAGTTTCTGACCACTCGAATACAGCTTGTTGCAATTTCCTCTTCAATTATGGAGATTGAATCATCTGCATATATCAGAGCGTGGCACATGATCGGTCTGAGGTTGAGCTACAAATAGCAATGAGAATAAATCGTCCTTTTTCCATGACGAACATGCTAAACTCGCTGGAACATGGATCTGATGGCCTGCATTAATTGTGTTCTTATCTAGTGCTTTCCAAACCTCTTGCTTTGGTACTTCATCAAACGCAGAGTGCATATCCAAGAAAGCCAGTATGAAAATTTTCCTTTTCTGATCCACTAATCAGTTATACAGCGCAAGGAGAAAATGGGATCTTGTTGGCAATCTCATCCAGTTCTTCATCAATGCAAGTCGTTAGGCGCCTCTCCTTGATTCTGGAGTATAACTTTGCAATGACATTAATGAGTCATATTGACGAGTTTGCAAAATTTTTGGATAAGATTAAATCGATTTCTTCGAAATCAGAAATGGCAAATTTAAATAACGCGATTTTTTATTACGATCTTAATAAATTAGCAATTTTTCAAGGTGCCCACTATGATATTAAAAAAGAACATTTAAATTAGCAAAACCAACGTTGAAGTGGAAGGTCAACTAAAGAATCTTTGTGTACTCCTTGCTCAACTGATTAAGACTTAAGACACTTCATCTTCAAACCAAATGAGATTCATTACAAAATCAAATTACAAACTACAGCAATGCTTTAACATAAACTTTAAAGTATAAAAATTCATGGTTTTAATGTAACGTGTTAAATGAGAAATGTTATATTTTTGATTTAAAATATATCTGAAAACTTTAAAGTTGTATTAATCAACTTTTACTAAATCCGGCACTGTCTCTAAGCAACCAACTCAGTTGCCACATAGAAAATGCCACCACGAACCACACGAAGATATAAAAAAACAAAATTAAAAAGAAAAAGTAAAGCCAAGTGGCGAAATCAACTCGAAAACTTTAAATCAACTTTTTTTTTAAATTTCTTAATTAATTATAAATAAATAAATCAAATAAGAAAAACTTACCAAAATTTAAACAAAAACTGTACACACCAACAACAATAAAAACTCTTCAGTAACAAAATCGTTAAAGGTGAGTGAAACAATCACAACGGCGAAGTTAACACAATGATTTCCGGCCGGTTCAATTCAAAACTATTGAAAACAATAGCAACAAGTTGTCGTCGATTAATAAGTCCAACAGGAATTAAAAAAGTAAGAAACTGTAGACGCGTCAACGCCGCACAAGGTTCGAAGACTGACTGAATATAGAGGTGGACGGAACAAGTGAATAAACGTCGAGGTGCGATTGTCTGGACGGCAGCAGCGACGCGCGGCGGCCGTTCGAGATTACTGCCGCCTCTGTGGTCGGTGCTGCCCCGGCTGGCTAGATGGGTTCTCTTGGCTTCTCGGCCCACCGCGATCGAAAATGAGCGGAAACGGCTGCCGACGTTTTCGCTCCGGTGAATTTGACGCGCTCGTTTCCTTATTCTAACATCAAGTTGGCCGCGAAACATAACTTGTATAACCAACACCTACTTGAGACTATTTTTGCTTATACCCTACGATTCACTTTATAACAATAATAAAATACCATTTATGTTATAAATTGTACTATTACTTTTAGAAAGTTTTTTCTAATGGATTCTAAAGATTGATAGTACTTATTTTCTATTGTTATTTGAAGATGTTTTAATAGTATCCTGATTGCTTCCTCTTTAGTTGAGGTTAGACGTTAGTGTTACTGTCTGCATTATAAATAGTTTTCTTTTCATTGTAGTAATAAACGTTGTGTTGTGTTTCGTATTTTCAATGAAAAAAACTTTAGAAAGCATCCGTGGGACGATAATAACAAAGCTATCAAGAAGAAACTTTTACCCACTTGTTCCAACTACCCATATCTTCGTTATCTTTGGAGATAACTAAATGTTAAATATACCTGATTTTTCCTTCATCTAAAACTTGAATTTTTACGTAGTCATCTCACATTACAAAGGTTTTGATCATGAACATCTGCTTTTGATAAGCTCTAACAATTGGATCACGTTATACATCACTTGACTAAGCGACAAATGTATAATGTTGAGAAAAACGGGATTTTTGTTTTCATCTCTCTAAAAATATAAGACTTCTCAGAATAGACAGGCTCAAACTATTAAACATTGTTTGGTGGCTGTCCATTTTTATCACAGAACACTGATGACAGCTATCACAAGCACAGAAGTCGCTTGGTCACTCGTTACGTTTTACGATTATACAGGCTGTTTTTGTAAGTCGTGGCATAAATTTAATCACTAAAACTAGAGACAAAATGATGACGATACGTGTAAAAAATTTTGAAGAAAATAATCCAAGTTTGATTTTGTACTTTTAAACTGGTTTTTATTTTATATAGAATTTAAGTCTAACCAGTTTCGGCCCTTGGTCATCCTCAGAGGCTCTACAAATAGATTAACATCTCTCATTCTATCCATTTTGCAAACAAGTTTCTTAATATTTATTTTTCTTTTGTTAAAAAAGTTCACATATCAAAGTCAAAATCAGATTATTAGTTACTAATTTACAAAATTAAAGTTTAAAAAGTTGTAAAATGAAATGTAAGAACGCTGTTTTTTAACAAAAGAAATATTAAGAAACTTGGAAACAATTCAAGAATGATCATGTGGCTTACAAATCGACGATTTTTTAATCAATATGAAACGACCCAAAAAACACATTAAAAATAAAAAGAAACGTCAGAAAAGTGACTAACACTGGATTAACTTCAGTTATAAAACATTTATTATATGATAACTAACTTCAGGTTTAAAATGTCAACCTCAATTTGGACATATTTGTAATCTTCATTAAAAATCCTTTAAAATGAGTACAAGCACGACATATTTATCTTCAATATTAATGAAGTTATGATCAACTTCCGGTTAAGAATGTCAACCTCAATTTTGACATATTTGTAACCGTCGTGAAAAATTCTTAATACGTTTAATTCCAATATTACTTGAGATATAAGCAACTTCCGGTTTGAAATGTTAATGTCATTTTGACATATTCTTAATTTTTATAAAATGTCTTAATATTTGTCACGAAAACAAGAATATAATAATAAAAAAAAAAAAGAATTAAGGTTGGTATTAATATTTAAGAATTAAATTGCTATCTTCATTGTTGCTAACTTCGGATTTAATGTTTTTTATTCTAACTTTTTTGTTTTATGAGATAACTGCGTCATCTTTGGACTCATTTTAAAGGTTTTTTAATGAAGATGACAAATATATCAAAATTGACGTTGACGTTTCAAACCGGAAGTGATTGTATTTCCGTTAATATTAAAGTTAAATATGTCGAGTTTGGATTTATTTTAAAGGATTTTTTATGAAATTGTCAAAATGTATGTCAAAATTAAAAGTTGAATGTTCAAATTTTGGTTTTTTGAGATAAATGCGTCAAGTTTGGACTCACTTTAAACGTTATTTTATGAAGATTAGGAATATAATAATAAAATTAAAGTTGACATTGACAACTGAAAGTTTTTTTCACGACTAAATCCGAATGTTTCTAGTTCTCGTTCTAGTTTTAGTTCAATAAAAATATACAACATAGTAATATCTTATGCTAACCAGAACTGTCTATCACTAGTGAGCATCGTCATTGTCATTGTTAATGATAAATTTGTTGGTGACCTTTTGGAGCTTCTATTTTACCATTGCATACAAATATATTGGTAATATTTCTCTAAATTGCTAAATTCAACTCATTAAGTAATAAAAATATGTCAGCCAAATATACAATTTTTGCAATACATTTATTATTTATGTTAAAAAAAATAAATTACTACTTTACCCTTTAAAAGCCACTTTCTTCACATATTAAGATAAAAATACCTACGTGTCTTATCAGTACTATTTTGTTTATTGTTAACTGTTTTCACATTAACTGAGAGTATAATTGATTGAAAATAGTACTACTATTATATAATAGCAAAAAAATTGGCAAAAAGAATATCATATCGGTTCCAAGAATATTACTGATTCACTTTATAAAACAATGGTAGCGAGTAATCTAGGTAGAGCTCTCAAGCACGAATCATGTACTAAGAAAAGCTAACCTAAAAGAAAATTAATTTCATCACAATTTCTAGTTGTGCATTAAAAGGAACCTCCACTCTTTCAAACAACCCATCATTTTGACGAATCATCTAATAACCTTGTCCTATTCGTTGGCGCAAATCTTCCAGATTAGTATCCGCAGGTGTCGCGTAAACTGAACTTTAACAGCCCTATAAACAAACGTCTACGGGAATCTGAAAATCTTGCAGGCCACGCAATGGTGTAATCGTTAACTATTGATAGTAACTCGTGTTGTCATAAATCTCTTTTATCTCGTTAACCCATGTACATTAACACTTTTCAACTTGTCTTCTACCGTAGGGTGTATACTACGGTAGAAATGTATAAATGTTTAAACTAGTGGTGGAACGGATATCCGGCAGCTATCCGGTACCCGGCCTATCCGGCTATTCTTTAAAATCCGAATACAACTTTATTTATATCAGGTTTGTCATTAACAACCTCATTGTAACAATCCCAATACGATATATAAAATCTCTTGTTGCAGTTTCCTCTAATTTTCTTCTCTTCGCTTGTAATTATTATTCATCACATTCATTACTAACAGAACTGTGGCTGTTATCAGTTTCGATTATTAATTAAAGTATCCCCTTTATAATGCAATAGCCGTTTTGAAAAATCGCTTTTAATGATCGACAATTTTCTCGAATTTTGCAATTTTCAATTTCAATTTTTCAACATGTTTTGAAAAATAACATTTAGTTTTTGAAATTTTCGATGTTACAATTTACATCGACAATTTTCAAAATTCGCAATAAAATCCATTTGTTGAAGGATCCTTGTGGAAATATAACCAATTATTAATTAAAATATTCTCTTTTTAATGCAATAAGCCGTTTTGAAAAATCGCTTTTAGTTTTTGAGAAATAAATTTTTGAAATGATCGACAATTTTTTCGAATTTTGCAGTTTTCGCAGATTAAGTTTTAAAAATTCGTATAAAACCCATTTCTTGGAATATGAGTATGAAAGTTTCCCAAAGTGTTAATAAGGGTGTCCTCTTTCCAATGAACCAACACTTTTTGAAAAAAAACCTTTAGTTTTTGAGAAAATAATATTTGAAGTTTTGATAAAATTTTCGATGTTACAATTTTCATCGATAATTTTCAAAATTCGCTATAAAATTAATTCCTTGAAGGATCCTTGTGGGAATATCACTAATTATTAATTAAAGTATCCTCTTTTTAATGCAACAAGTCGTTTTGAGAAAAATCACTTTTAATTCTTGAGAAAAAAATTTTTGAAATAATCGAAAATTATGCCTTTTTTTAAATTTGTCTTTATGGTTTCTTTATCACACGTGGTAGGTGCTTTCCTAATATTTTTAGCAATGTTAACTATGAGAGAGTGGCAATAAACGGTTTTGGCAAAAATATCAATTTGGAATTTACTTTCGATCTTAGATCAATTTTGACCGTCCCATTAACTAACAGATAAATTTTGCCAGCAAAAAGACACCACAATCACCACGCAAATTAGTTGTAGTTTTTAAGTACTGTAACTCCAAAAATCTTTTCTCTATTATTTTATCCATAAGCAAACATTTTGATCTTTTTATATTTCAAATTAGTTGAATTGAAATTTGGAATGAGTTAGACTTAATTTTGAAAATGACTCCACCAGGTTCATTTGGCAATAAATATAGTCAATTTTTCAAACTCAAATCGTTTTGTTATACACTGTATGATCAATAAGAGATTTAACACGATGACATCAAAAGAAAAATTCGTCCCGAATTACAGAAGACAATTCGATTGGCTGCTGTTTAGATCACTTCGTTATTATATTGGGATGACCAATTATCTCACACTTTTTAACGACTTAGTATAGTTCATCGTCAATTAAAGGCGGTAATTACGTAACATCCAAAGATTAGACGTAATTACATCTACAGACATAATCTGTAATAACCGAGCTTATGTACAGTACTAGTCTTTGATTGTTCCTAAAATTAAATCGTTAAATTTGGTGAATTTTGTTTGTAAAGTATTTTTTAATATTTTTATTATTTTTTAATTATTTTGCAACAAATTCTTCCATGTAGTAATAACGATGTGTAATTATTATCGAACAAAAACGGCGATGTTATGATCTTAATGGATCTGCGTGTAATAATTTAAAAACTTTTAGAAAGTCGCAGTGACATCAATTAGTTGTCGTCGTTGAGTCGAAATCTTTTGATTGTTTTGTTAAGTTAATTCGACCTTTGCAAATTACGCCGATTTAAAATTACGCAAAATAATGGATGCTATTATGAAATAAAATTGCACGGATCGTTTAAAATTAAAAAAAAGCTCTTAGAGTAATAGGTTTTCGGTAATTAATTGAATAAGAAACTAAATAATTTAGCATTTAAAAGGAAATTTGCATTAAAAAATTTTTAATTACACAAAAATGGTTAAACAAAAAAGATTTAAAAAAAGAAGGAAAATTTATTTGAAGGAACACGCGTAAATAAATCTAGTCGCAAATTTTCCTATGAATATGTAATAAGTATATAATAATCGTTTTGAATAATTAAGCTTGCAAATTGGGTAAAAATTGTTTATCAAGGTTAAAAATATAATTAATCGAAATTTATGGTCGATATTTCAACGTTATTTTATAACTTTTAAAATTTTCTTTTAAACTTTTTTATTA
The DNA here is from genome assembly GCF_000648695.1 of Onthophagus taurus. NCBI lineage: Eukaryota > Metazoa > Arthropoda > Insecta > Coleoptera > Scarabaeidae > Onthophagus > Onthophagus taurus. The sequence continues at coordinate 284,812 of NW_019280934.1, forward strand.
TGCTATCTAACTGCATTCAACTTTTTTTGTGGTTAAATTCTTTTGAAATTTCTTCTAACGGAAACTATTATCAACTGTTTACGTAATATCCCACAAAATCCGTTTCTAAAACTGTTTATTTGCAACGACATCAAAAAATAGATCAAACATGTTTAGCTTAGTAACAAAAAAAAATTAGTATGACATCCAAGCATAATGTTACAGCTGACTTCAGCTTCGAATATGATTCATCGTTATGTTTAAGCGACCGCCACGTGTGATTCAGTACTAAAAACCGTCTAAACTCGATTAACTTTCAGGTCAAAAAGACCGGTCTTTGTTACCTATATAGAAGCCAACAAAATTCTCGTCGAACCGAAGCTTTAAATCAACTATGCATAAAGGATTAAGTAAGGTCATTTGTCGATTTGTGATTGTATTACAAGAAATTAACAGTATAGCACGTAGTACGTAACATTCTTTGCTTGGCTCTTATCGAATAACTGTTACTGGAGTCGTGTCGTTTGTTATTTGCAGTCGCATGCAATTATCGTTTATTTACATAATTGCTTTCGCCGAGTTTGAGAACACGCAGTTTCCTTTAAAATTATTTTGAAATTTCCCATGTCAAGAGAGTCGATGTAAGAATTATAGGATTGTAGTAAAAAAGTTTTTGACATTAACTGAGAAAGTTATGATTTATTGTTTAATGATTCATGTTATTTTTTACATCGATAAAAGAAGAAACATTTTTTTAGTATTGGCCAAATTACATTATTTTATGAGTCTCGAATCATATTCAGTAAACTTTTTCGCTTAAATCAACATGCCAAATTGGGTTGGAGAACAATGAGGTCTTGCTCTGGTAACTTATTTAAATAATGCTCATAGTTAAATATGAACACAACATGAATTTCGGCGACATTTTTATTTGGACATTTTCAAACTGTAAGAAAGAAAAATCTAACCTGTTAAAGGATTCTCATGAATGTGAAAGCTATACCTGTAGCAATTGAAAGATTTGATCTTGATTAAAGAATGATATAAAACTTCTAAAATAACAAAAATTTCTTATCAAATCTCCTATAATGTGACAACATAATTATACGGTGTTTAAACTACCGTGATTAATTTATTAATTTGATCGAATCCAAGCAGCTTCTAAACTTTAGGAACTCATTATTTTGTGTCGGATTTAAGAGGACCTTATTTTATTTCAAAACGATATCAGAATTTATTAGCTCTAAATATTCATTTTGTTAGTTTGAAATATACTCAAAATGCTGTCTTTAAAAGTGTTCACATGTTTACTCACAACAGTATGAAAGTTTTTGTACTTTTATGTTTTTCTCTTGAAGGCTATTGGTGTTTTTTAGAAGAAACATGTAGTTTTTGTTATTAATTCAGGCTTACTCTTAGGGAGTATAACTTCAAATCAGATATGATGGAATTGGCAAAAAAAAGATATATTTTAAAGTAAAAGAGTGACTGCAAAAACTGCGCCTTTTGTGGACCTCCAGTTTTGATACAGTATTGGTGGTACCCTATGAAATAACCATAACCCAAACATTTCGATTTGAGTATACCTTTCATTTCTATGATATAACGAGTTGACAAAAGATAGCTCATTGAGTAGAACTGGATTGGAATAACCAGACCAAGGCTAGGAAGTTAATAGTTGAGCCTTAAGAATTGGAATGGTGTTACAGATGGTTACTGGTTCATGTAATTATTTAGAGTAATATCCATGTAAAAGTATTCTATGAGTGAGAGAGTTTCATCTTGTGTTATTGATAGCAAAGCGACTATCTTTGAAAGATGTGTAGGATCACTTTGGATAAGTGGTATCAAAGTTATGTTGATACAAAAGGTTTTCCCTTTAAACCATAGAATATAAAAAATATTGTGTATCAACAATTAAAATTATGTCACAGAAGAGAAACTTTATCGCTTGAAACATGTCGTTTCTTTATAAATCATACTGACACAATTCTATTGTCAAGCACATGTGAATCTAACACAACATAGTTGATTCCATCCTTGTATGAAGAGAAGCACTCGTTCATTATTGTATGGATGTATTGATCTGTGCAGCTGTGTTCTATGAATACCGTAATAGAAGGACTTTATAATGACGCTCTTTAATGTTAATGGGGTAAAATACAATTTTGAATATATCTTGAAACTGATTGAAAAAAAGTTACCTCAAATGGTAATAATTAGTGGTGGAACGGATATCCAGCAATGATCGAAAATTTTTTCGAATTTTGCATTTTTCGCCGATTAAGTTTTAAAAATTTGTATAAAATCTATTTCTGGGAATATGAGTTTGAAAATTTCCCAAAGTGTTAATAAAAGTGTCCTCTTTCTAATGAACTAACACGTTTTGAAAAATTACCTTTAGTACTTGAGAAAACAATATTTGAAGTTTTGGTAACATTTTCAATGTAGCAATTTTCATCGATAACTTTCAAAATTCGCTATGAAATTCATTTCTTAAAGGATCCTTGTGGAAATATCACTAATTATTAATGAAAGTATCTTCTTTTTAATGCAACAAGCCGTTTTGAAAAATCGCTTTTAGTTTTTGAGAAATAAATTTTTGAAATAATCGATAATTTTTTCGAATTTTACAATTTTCGCCGATTAAGTTTTAAAAATTCGTATAAAATCCATACCTTGGAATATGAGTTTGAAAATATCCCAAAGTGTTAAGAAGAGTGTCCTCTTTCCAATGAACCAACACGCTTTGAAAAATAACTTTTAGTTTTTGAGAAAACAATATTTTAAGTTTTGATAAAATTTTCAATGTTGCAATTTTATCGATAACTTTCAAAATTCGCTATAAAATTCATTTCTTAAAGGATCTTTGTGGAAATATCACTAATTCTTAATTATAGTATCCTCTTTCTAATGCAAAAAGCCGTTTTGAAAAATCACTTTTAATTCTTGAGAAATAAATTTTTGAAATGATCGACAATTTTTTTGAATTTTGCAATTTTCGCCGATTAAGTTTTAAAAATTCGTATAAAATCCATATCTTGGAATATGAGTTTGAAAATATCCCAAAGTGTTAAGAAGAGTGTCCTCTTTCCAATGAACCAACACGTTTTGAAAAATAACCTTTAGTTTTTGAGAAAACAATACTTGAAGTTTTGATCAAATTTTCGATGTTGCAATTTTCATCGATAACTTGCAAAATTCGCTATAAAATTAATTCCTTGAAGGATTCTTGTGGAAATATCACCAATTAT